>JAVSBV010149754.1:0-15417 GCA_033117975.1 Parotocinclus spilosoma
AGTAAAAGTCATGTTCATTTTTACCTTCCGAGTTGAATCCTTTATTCATATTTACTTGTTGGAGTAAGACACAACAAATTGGCGACGAGTAAACCGGACCCTGAACAACTGCACGAAATGAAAAGGAGGGAAGGTGAAACGAAGAAAGGAGACGAAACGAAGCAAGAGACGAGGTGAAACCTAGCAACGTTCCGTGAGTGACAGTGCATAGCACACAGTGAAAGGATAAAACTTGGATTTCATGTCTGAAATGGCTTACGTTGGGAAAGTAGAGGAGTTTGATAGCTCAAGTGTAGACTGGGAATCATACATAGAGCGAGTGGAGTTACACTGCAATGCTAATGATATCGAGGATGAAAAAAAAGGTCCGTCCTCCTCAGTCTAATGGGAGCTAAAACTTACAGTCTACTGCGTAATCTCCTGAGCCCTTCGAAACCGTCAGGCAAGTCATACAGAGACATTGTTGAGACGTTGCAGAAGCACTTAAATCCCGCACCGCTAGTGATGGCAGAAAGATTCAGATTTCATAAACGGAATCAAACAAGGGATGAAAGCATATCTGAGTATATGGCCGATCTGCGCAAACTCTCGCAGTATTGTGACTTTAAAGATGGGCTTGACGATGCCTTAAGAGATTTATTCGTATGTGGCATTCACTGTACAAGCACACAAAAAAGGCTACTGTCAGAAAAAGAGCTAGATTTGAAGAAAGCACTCGAACTAGCTATCTCAATGGAAATAGCAGCTAAGGGTGCATCAGAGCTACAGAAGAAAACCCTAGAAAATGAAGTGCATCAAATGTCTTTGAATGGAAAAAAGCAAAAATGCTACAGGTGTGGCAAATCCTCCCACAGTGCAAACGACTGCTGGTTCAAAGACAAGACATGTAGGAAATGCCATAAACAGGGCCACATAGAAAGAGCATGCAAATCAGACCAAACCAACACCCTAAAGGAAAAATCCGGAAAGAACAAAGGTTTTAAACCTAAATCAAAAGCCAAAGCAAACGAAATGCACAAAGTAACAGAACATTCAGACAACACAAACAGCAGTGAGGAAGATGACTTGTCATGCTTAGAGCTGCATAGCATAACTGAAGAAGACCGGAAAATAATATGGGTCACGACAACAGTGTCTGGTGTGAAATTAAAAATGGAACTGGACACAGGTGCAGCTTTGTCAGTTATATCGGAGACTGACTATGACAGGCTGTTCTCTCACTTACCACTGAAAAAGACATCAGTGATGTTAAAAACGTACACAGGTGAAAGAGTGTCACCCAAAGGGAAACTTAAAGTGGATGTGGCCTATGGTGACCAAACACACAAGTTAGAGCTCTATGTCCTGAAAACCACAGGCCCAGCGCTATTGGGGCGTGAATGGCTGAGAAGAATTCAGCTTGACTGGCATGCAATAAAAGCCCTGAATATCTCAACAAGCCCCAAGAGCTCCACCCGCAGCCTTGACCAGAGACTGTTGCAGTTGTTGGAGGCTAACGCTCCCGTGTTTGAGAAAGGCATTGGTAAACTTAAACATCTAAAGGCCAAAATTGAACTTGACAAAGATGCCAACCCAAGGTTCCACAAGGTGCGCCCACTGCCATATACACTACGTCCCAAGATTGACGCTGAACTGCAGAAATTGGAGGCATCAGGCATCCTCTCAAAAGTTGACTGGAGTGACTGGGCTACGCCCATTGTTCCCGTGATGAAGAAAGGAAAATGTGAAGTGCGTATGTGTGGTGACTTCAAGGTGAGCATTAACCCAGATGATATTGGATGATATTATCATAACAGGAAAAGATGATGATGATCACTTCCAGAACCTGAGCAAAGTACTCACCAGGCTAAATGAGTATGGCCTACGGGCAAAGAGAGAGAAATGTGAGTTTTTCAAAAGCGAAATCTCATACTGTGGACATGTCATCGACAAGCATGGCTTACATAAGTCACAAGAGAAAATTGAGGCAGTGCTGAAAGCACCTAAACCTGAAAATGTGTCACAATTGAGATCGTACCTGGGTCTCGTCAACTATTACCACAAGTTTCTCCCAAACCTTGCTTCAGTGTTGTATCCACTAAATGCACTACTACAGACACAAGTGGAATGGCATTGGTCAGAAAAATGTGAAAGGGCATTCGCGGAAACAAAAAGACTGATAACATCTGACGAGCTACTTACCCACTATGATCCATCCAGACCCATCCGTCTAGCATGTGACGCATCCCCGTACGGCATTGGCGCAGTCTTATCGCACACGATGGATAATGGACTTTACTAACGCCCAATTGCATTCGCTTCAAGGTCCCTTTCAAGTGCCGAACGCAATTATGCACAGATAGATAGAGAGGCCCTTAGTTTAGTATGGGGTATCAAAAAGTTCTACCATTACCTCTATGGCCGAAGGTTTACCTTAGTGACTGATCATCAGCCCCTAGTGTCAATATTCAATCCACAGAAAGGAGTCCCAGTGATGTCAGCCGCGCGACTACAGCGATGGGCCCTGTTCTTAGGTGCACACTCGTATGACATCGAGTTCAAGGGGGCTAAACAACACTGCAATGCTGATGGTTTATCACGCCTTCCAATGTCAGCACCTGTGGAAGAAATTCCATCAAAAGGTGACCCAGCTGAAATGTTCCACACAACACTGGTAGACCAGTTGCCAGTTACAAATGCCATGATACGAAAAGAAACACGGAACACCCAACACTTTCCAAGGTGTATGACATCACAGTACAAGGGTGGCCTGCCCATGGGAATCCATGTTTTCCTGAGATTTCGGCAAGACGTGATCAGCTGTCAGTTTGCCAGGGAACCTTGATGTGTGGATCACGTGTGGTAGTGCCCTCCAAGCTTCGTACCAGAGTGTTGGACAGTCTACATGAGGGTCACGTAGGTACGGTGAAGATGAAAAATCTGGCCCGTAGCTACGTATGGTGGCCAGGGATAGATAAACAAATCGAGGACATCACCAAAACCTGCCCAGGATGCCAGAGCATTCAAAATGCACCGCCACAGGCTCCCCTGCATCCGTGGGAATGGCCGTCTGCACCCTGGCAGAGAGTGCACATTGATTTTGCTGGCCCGTTCATGAACTCTATGTTTCTCATAGCTGTGGACGCTCACTAAAAATGGCCAGAAGTAGTCACAATGAAATCCCCAACATCAGAAAAGACTATTTCTGTTCTGAGAACCATGTTCGCCAGGAATGGCCTGCCTGAACAGATTGTGAGCGACAATGGCCCACAGTATACTTCTGAAGAGTTTCAAAATTTCATGAAAAAGAATGGTATCAAACATTTCAAGTCAGCACCTCACCATCCAGCAACGAATGGGTTAGCAGAACGGTTCGTACAAACTTTCAAAAAGTCCATAAAAGCAATGACAAAAGAAGACATCCCCCTCCAACACAAAATTGACAATTTCCTTCTGGTATACCGCAACTCTTTCCATGCAACAACGAATCAGGCACCTGCAATGCTGTTTTTGAACAGACAGCTGAGATCTCGCATTGACCTTCTGAAGCCAAATCTGAGGAGAGAAGTGCAGAACAAACAGTTAAGTTTTTCAAGTAAAACAACAAGCAGCTTTGATGTGGGACAAAGGTACTGGCACGTGACTATCAAGGGGAAAAGTGGACACCTGGAAAGATTGTCACTAGGAGTGGCCCTCTAATGTACGAAGTGGACACTGGCAAGCATACCTGGAGACGTCATGTGGATCAGCTGTTGAATGCTCAACCAAAGACCCCGGAGCAACCAGCACGTCCTCCTGATCCTGGAACCAAATCTGATCACAGTACAGTGACACTTACAGTTTCAGAGGAAGTGCCCCCTACAGAGAGCACTCCACAAGTTCCCAGGCGTAACCCTGAACGACTCAGGGTACCACCCAAAAGACTGGATTTATGAGTTCAGTTATGGACTAAAAACAAAACAAAACAAAAAAAACAACAACAACAACTGAATAACAAACTGTGTTAAATGTATTGGCGATGTTATATGTTACTTTAGTTGTATTTCATTAATCTAAAAGGGGAGGAGTGTAGTATATAAAGGGGATCTATTTAACCACTCCCCTTTTACTATCGTTGTCTATAGGTTATCTGCCGGGCGCAGTGATTGTAATGTTGAGATTACCGTGAAGCTTACCGTAAAAGTCATGTTCATTTTTACCTTCCGAGTTGAATCCTTTATTCATATTTACTTGTTGGAGTAAGACACAACAGAAACTATAGAAAAGGATAACATAAAACACCACCGATACGCGGTTGCAAAACGGGTAATGAAAAAGCGCTGGAAATCGAAAAAGGGAAAACACAGGACAACGAGGAAAGGCAAGAGCACGAGCATGAGAGAAAAATACAAGAAAGACAGGGCGCTTAGGAAAGGAAGTGTGGAATAATTGATGTTAACAAAGTAGTAAGTTATTAAATAAGCAAGGTTAAGGAATTAATCTGAATTTTATATGGGCAAAATAATTTGGATGATTCTTTCTGAAAAAAACAGAAAAAAGGTCATTTGTACCATTCCGGGGCTCTGAGAGAGACAAACTGGCACCTGTGACGCATGAACATTGTGAAACGTAAACATAGCAATTTTCATATATATCCAAAGACTAAATTATGTGCTAAAAGCTGAGCTAGGAGACACTTATCATTCAGAAGTCGTAGATGTTTTCAAGAATAAACTGAAATATTGTGAATCAGGGGGTCCAGACAGGGGCGTAGCAGCAAATTCTGGGCCTTGGACACTCTCAATGTCAGTGGGCCCCTATATGCCCGTACATGAGGAACATGAGAAAAAAAAGGATTTTCATGGGCCCCTCTCCCTACTCGGGCCCTGGGTAGTTAGGTCCACGTTTCCCCCCACTACCACGCCCATGGGTCCAGATGACCTTGGGCCCGATACTGTGTTGCTATGCAGGGAACCTTGGGAAATTAGATAAATTCTGTACAGGAGCTGTCTAAAGTAATGAATGTATGACACCTGTTGGTCAAATATAATTTATGTTCTAGATAGTATGAATTAAGTGAATTGGCTAAGCATTCTCCTGAGGGATGCGCTTAGATTTGATCAGATGCCCTTAAAACAGCAGCGAAACCTGAGAAGTGGGGAAGCGGTATAAATATAGAAAGGAAAGAGTGGCGGGGGAGCCACCCGCAGGATGGGAAGAGAAGCTGAAAGAAGGTAAAAAAATAAGCTAGAAGGGGAGTTACCCTGGGTGACGGCTGTCTGACATGACAGAAGTATTGATAGTGTTCAGTCCTTATAAATAAAGACACAAATCACACATAAACAATGAGATTGATTCGTTACAAAAATAAGGAATTTAATTTTATGAGCTTCAACTCTGTTCCGCTTTACAGCACATTTATCTAGCAACTACAACCTGTGTGCAGGACGGATGTTTATATCAGTTATTTGACATACATTATGAATACTGTACACTGATTTGTTAAGATGACATCACCATACTAAACAATGCAAGTAAATATGCAAGAATTGAGACACAGCATAACAACATAGAAAGATAGAGACTTTGGGTAGAATTACGTGTACACTGAGACAACACAATATGGGTTGGTTTCACAGACTCGGATTAAACCTAATCTTGGACTAAATTGTTATTTATTTAGAAGCGGTAATCCACCATTGAAAGCTTTTCAGTCTAGGATTACAGCTTATTGTTTCCATCTCTAATATATACCTGTATTTTGTCTTAATAATTTGTATCAAGAAAATGATTATACTAAGCTTACATGGTACATGCTAACAAGCTCATAGTAAATATCTTCCAATGCCAAGGTCAATGACTTCCACACAAAGCTGAAATCACAAACATTGTTTTGCAGACAAAACATTTCCTAATATCATTGCAAACAGAATGGTCACATGTATTCTGACAAACTTTCTGGGTAAAGTGCAACACTGAACGTATACCAAGGTGTGCAATTATCACTGATTTAACTATCAACAAGAGGATTGTGTGTTTTGATATATACGAAATACAAACAATGTTTATAATTTTTATACATAGATATTAAACAATTGGTACTGAATGTGGAATTGATTTTGAAACTCACAACGGACGAATTCAAATATAAAGCATGTTCAGACACCTGACTGTTTATTGAGTCTATGTAGTGCGTCTCCTACAATGTCCAGCTCATGTCGCAGCTCCTCCACCACGCTGTTGATGCTGGGTGTGTCCTTCAGCACATCAACACTCTGCGTGTATGGGTTATAACGTACTGTAAATGGTCGCTTAATTGTCTTGGCAAAATCCCTGAAAAGTAAATGAAAATGAAAATGCGATGAAAATACAGAAACACTGCAATAAATTCATACTAACATTTATCTAGCTACACATCAATACACAATACAAACTGATTTTTATTTGTTTAGCATTACCTCATCTTGACTTTTGATTCCTCAAAGCTCTCTGAGAAAAAGTAGACATCTTGAAATGTAGTTATTATGCACTCTTGTCTGCATGTGACTTTAGGGTCAAAAGGTTTGATGCAGGCATTTCCAGACAAAGCATGCTGAGAGAGAAATATTGTTAGCCAACCAGCATTCACCACTGCTAAAAATACCACAGCCATTAAAAAAAACATAGTTATGTTAATACAAGAACTCATATTCATTGAGATATTAACTTTTGTGTCTGTGTAATAGGGCGTACACACAATCATGCCATAAACATTACCTTAAGCTCACTAATAGAGGACAGTAAACCTGCCCCATATGCTCTCAGCTTTCCCTCCTGCTTACAGAGTCCAAATTCCACAGTAAAGAAGTAACACTGTAAAATAAGAGGATTTATTTATAGTCTAGAATATATTTAATATAGTTTTTAAATGAATAGCACATTCAGTGAATAAGGCTTAAACTCACAGTGGCAAGCTTTTGAACTTCATCGTCAGACACTCCTAGTGAGGCAAGTCCAATCTCCTGACTGAACTGTGCAAAGCTGGGCTCAGCCAATAGAGGCACATGACCCAACAATTCATGACATGTATCCCTGCAAAGAAAATGGCAAAGCACAAAGTACTACACAGATATACATAAGTGACAGAAATGTATTTTTTATTCCACAGAGAAGATCCAATTCTGACTAATACAATGTAGTTTCAGTATTTGAATAAAATGTAAAGAAACCACGTGTATTTTATTTCTTCTAAAGACATATTGCCAAACTTATCTGTTTTGAATAAGTAATCAGTAATATCAAATATTTAATTAAATAGAAATGTGATATGGTGCTTTTCCAATATCTCATATAATCATCATCAGTTTATTAATTAATATTGTAGATCAGGGTTAGTACAACAGGCTTCATATAAATGAAAATCCATCGTTCCTTTAATTGATCATTCATTCCCTTTATACGTTTTACTGAAAATGTCAGAATACAGTCTAGGTCTGCTAATAATTAAATAAATAATAAATAAAAGTTTACATGCAGTTGATTGTCTTGCCACGACCCTACAAATATTGTTATAGGAAAACATTAGATCTTCACTTGCATATAAAGACGCATATGCAGATATTGACGTGATTTTACTTTAAAGGGATAACACAGCCAGCACCTGATTGGCATAGATGAGTGGAAAGGTAATGAAAAACTGCAATTGTGTTTAATATTTTTTTGTCTTACACTGACAATTAGAAAAAATATAGCCTTTAATTAAAGGTCAGGATGATTGTTAGAAGGGCAACAATTTATGGTTCTGTGTCTACCAAGAAGGTAAATCTGACTCATGGTGGATTACAGCATCCAAAGTGTGCACTAAATAATGAGATGTTTTGGGGGAACTGAAAAGCGGTGTTAAAAGCCAAGATCCTGAAGGACCTGGAAAGATTCTGAGAATATCGGATTGTCTCAGATTCCTTCTGTATTACAGTATTCAGTCTTGGACAAAGCTACAGGAAAGAGTCAGTACTGCTTGCAAATGGAGGTATTTGTACTAAATGCAGGAGTGCCAATAATTGTGGTGTGGTTTTGTTAAAAACAAGATGTTGCTGAAGGGATTTTTTTTTTTAATTATAGGTTCCAAATCTTGATAGAGATTAAGCCATTTAATTAGAAATATATTATTTAATCATTTATTTTCATCTTTTACAAAAAGTGCTAATAATGCTCTGCCATTATACATAGATTTTACTAGTTTAGTAATGTCCAGCTCATTAGTTCTGATTTATTATGATCTATGTATCCTTTAATAGTGTGTTTGCATATACACCATCTGCTGTCTGTTCACGTGAAATGATGTTTGGTTTGCATTTTGCATGTATTGTTTCTACAGCATTCATGGTCAGTATTTGCATACCAATATTAAAAGATGTGTGTACTCACGGTTCAGGTGTATAGAGAGGGTCTGAGCTGTGCCTGACATATTGTGTGCAGTGAAACACACGGAAGGCCAGTCCTGCCAGGAAGTCCCTGGGGGACAGGTATCCTGCCACAGGTCTTATGGTAAAACCTGTACGTTCTGAGGAGGCAACAACACAGTTACTTCAGATGTTATTTTGTATAAATATGTGTATAAAATGGTCCATTGTGAAAGCGTCTGACTAGTATCGATGTAATCCTCCTCCTGTTGTGAAATAGTCATTGAGGCTGATGTAATGTTAAAAAAAACAAATTCAGTCTACACAGGGACACTTTAGACTTATTAACTGTTCTAATGTATGTCTTAGGAATGTGTGAAGGAACCAGTGTATTTGTAGAATACCCACAAAGACAAAAAATATGCAAAAAAAATGGCACACAGATCGAATCTGGGATCTGTGAGACAATAATCTTAACCACTTGTGCCACAAACTGCTAATGTATTTCAACAAAAAACACACATACAACGTAAAAATTCAGATAAAGCGTTTTGCCTTGCCTTTTAGGAAACGTGAAACATCTTCCAGCTGAGGGATGTTATCCTCGCGATAATCACAGTACTTGGTGAGCAGTGGTAAGTTTTTCAGGTACTCACGGCAGGCGTGAGTGGGATAGAGCTTATTGAGCTCTCGGAATACAACCCCCCATGTTTTCACCTCCTCCTCTGTGAACTCAATCCGGGGAATAGGGTCTCCACTGGTGAAAGAAGACAAAATTTATTTTTGAATTTCTGAATTTTAAAAATGCCTAAATTTTGTTTAATCGTATGCAAATTGCTTATCAGGTCACTTACTGATTGTAACGCATAGCCAGATCTGCAAAGTACTTCCTTCGTTTGCGGTAGACGTTGTCCTTAAAGCCCTGTAAAATACATATACCAAACTGATCAATATCCCAAAGTAACCTACAGGACAGATATCTTAATTCTAATGCAGCAACAAAGGCTTTTAAACAATATAGGATATACAGTAGCCATACAGCCAGCAGTTAATTTACAGGACGTACCGGATGATCTGCATCCAAATCTGATCCATACATCAGCACACGGTTTGCACATTTATCCAAATCAGAGATCTTCTTGGGAAACCAGGGTACACTATCCATCTCTGGAGAACATAAAAAGTGATGACCGTCAAAAGTATAAAGTATTTCTATATAAACTAAAAGCAGGCTGACCAATTGAATAAGCAAAGTGACCTATGTAACTTAAAGTCAAATCTAGACTATAGGCTACTCTCTCAGTTAATTACGATAGGAGTGTTCTAGTTCTCAGAGGATCAGATCGTACCGCTCTCCTCTGGCAACCGATTATCAGAGGTGTCTAGCTCAAGCACGTTGGCGTGTTTGCGTAGCAGCTGAATGATGTCGCTCAGCTGCTCCCGGTTACTGTCACAATCCACCAAGATCTCGAACTCCGAGTTCCTTCTCCTTGATTTACGAGATTCTATGTGCAAAAGGTTGACGTGGTTTTCCTATATGGATGGCAAACGTGGGAAACAAAGTCATAAAAACGGCTTTCCAAACATACAATTTTAGATAAAAAAGGGGTTGTTTGAATTCTAGCACACAATCTAAATGAATAATAGGCTACACCAATTACCTGAAAGAGCTTTAGTGCTTTTACGAGGCCGCCGACTTCATTCTTCAAGGAGAATACAATAGCTGCGCGACTTTTCCCTCCAGACAAGCTTTTATTATCTTTATTTTCATCGATTTTAGAAAAGGCCGATTTGTTCATCTGTAAAATATAAACAACAACAACAATAGGCTAATAATAATAATAATAATAATAATAATAATAATCAGAACAGATTTGCGAAATTTAATTGTGAACATTATTCAAGTCTAGGCCATTATTCATTAATTGAATCACCGTTTTAAAAGCGAACAAATAAGTTCTGTAAGTGTGTAAGCAAACGTACAAAGTTCATTGAAAAGCCCCGGCGTGTGTAACGCTTAGTTCACGAGTTATTTTCATTAGCACGCGAGTACAATAAAACAGACGATTTTGTAAGAAATTAACTTGGAAACTTTTTAAAAAGTTGTATGTTAGACGTAATTACCATGGACTAGGATATTATTGGACGTGTAGCGAAACGTTCCGACAAATCAAAAAGCTACGGGCTTTTTTCTAGCTATCAAACTGCTCCTGATAAAAGTAGAAAATATCGTGCTTCTTGCTGTTAACGTCCAACGAAATATTTATTTGCATGAAAATAATCAAAGTAGATGATTTGTCTAAAAACAAATGGCTCGTGTGCTACTGTAGACTACTGACCGTCGTGGTGCGCGCGAGCTGAGGCAACTGACGGCGCGCGGATCTTGAGGCCCGCAGCAGCGGTACAGTGAGCATGAGGAGCTCGCTTTAACAGCAGCGTGTCACACAGACAGCATCCCTGCATGCAAATCTCGTTTAGAAAGCGAACAAGCCTATTATTAGCGTCGCATTAACGTAATCTTGACGCGGGATTAGGGTGATATTAATCACTGTTTTACGTGCATCGCGTTTCTAGGTACATTTAGTAGAATACGTCTTCTGACGTTTAATTAGGCTCTTATAAATCATCTTAACTTATACAGCCATCCCGGGCAGTTTTACAGGTTACATACTTAGTCCTTAAGTGAATAGGCCTACATTTCGAGAGCCATCTCTCAGGTGCAGTACACTGACCTTCTTAACACTTGACGCACGATGAGAGTCGCTCCTGCTGATCTTATCCAATTTATTCCTTACCAGTTAACCTACAACTTATTACAACGCGACTATGACGTGGGTAGTTAGTCGAGCGCATTACTTTTGAAAATAATAGTTGCTAAAATGACCAAATGGTATCAATTAAATCCGTTTCATGTAGTTTCCAATTTAGCTAAGATTCTCCTAAAATAATACAAAAATACTAGGTCTATGTATAAAGTTTTGCTGGGTCAAAAAGAACTCGAGATGTTGCTGGACGGCGAGTTCTCACCTCATTATTAAGCTGCTTTTCTTCCAAACACAAGCCGATGTTCATGGAGTCGAATGACCTTCCTCTGCGCGGGCCCTCGCTTCTGCCCGAGTACATGATAAATAGATAAATACCTCTATTTATTTAAGCACTCTGACTCAGATTTCTGTGTCGGCTTTACCGGGATAGAGTGATGAACTGAAGGGGAGAGTTGGTACTTATGTGAGGAGGGAGAAGAGGATGGATGATGAAGATAATCAGCGAATGGAAAAAGAGCGGCGAGGTTCACGTCACGTGACGCACTCACCACAATCACACGCGCCTTTTCATTTTCTCTCGACACGCTCGCCGCACAGACGCGCACACACACACACACACACACACACACACACACACACACAATGTGAAATGTAAACGCAGCTGGGGTTCGTCACTGACCGGGTAATGATTTACATTCATAGCGAAAAAACAAACGGAAACTTTTTTCTATCGTTTAAATTAAATGCGCTTTACACCGTGTTCACTGTCACCGCATTTAATGACACTGTAAAACACTTTGCGTGTTATACGTGTTTTAATAATTGTACAATTAGACAGTGAAATCTATTCTTGTTAGAAAAAATGGGACTTGTGTAAAAAGATGTAAAAAAAAGGGAATAAAATAAATGCGATTCACAACAGATCAAGTTTTGTTGTTGTTGTTTTCTTTTTTTTTCTTCACAAAGGTAGCCTATAGTTTTCATCAGGGCAGCAGACATATTTTAGAAGGGCACTGTACCCCTCTGCTTGCAAATGAGTTGGACACAACTGTGCATAAAAAGTAAGCCTGTTTTCACTAAATAAATGTTGTGTTGTTTAAAGACTAATATGGTTTTTATTCAGTCATTGATGAGAAATGAAAATGTGTTTTCTTCTGTAGTTCAGTTTAGTAATCCGGGATAACTGTTATTTTAGTGTTTCTTGCACAGAAACATATTACTGGAGCATGTGCTGAAGTGAGTCTGATGACTCCACATGTTTTCGTGACCTTCCTGTCCATCCATACTAAGGATGCCACTAATCCTAGAGCTCCCAGTAAAACTTACAAAACAACAGAGTGATCATTTCCTAATTTGCTGTTGAGTTATTGTTAGATTTCATTGAACAAGGTCTGTTTTATCTGATATTAATATTGCTTTTAAATAGGAAAGGTCATATTTCCATGTCAATTGCAACATTTATATGTAAATGTTTACATTTTTACCCAGTTTTTACCCAGTTCCAAATTGTATGTTAAGGGTGTTGTTCAGTAGTGGCAGCTTGGCAGAGATGGGATTTGCACTTCTGAAACTTCTGAATCAATATCCAATACCCAACAGTAACCATTAATTAATCACAGTCCTGTAATAATTTGTACCTGCTTGCACAAAAATGCATGCATGGATTATTGGGCATCAACCACAGCAAGCTGTAAATTCTTGCATCCTTGTTCTCAGTCAGTTCATTCCACATCCTGATGCATCACATTGAATATTTATGTATGAATACAACTATACAAATCAAGATATATTTAAAATAAAGCCGATTTACTTTTAGCGTGGTCTATCTAAATATTTATAGAGAAAATAACTATCCTCAATGTTAAGTATGGTGGAGAATTTGTGATATTTAGGGTTTTTAACACTCATAGTCCTGGGGGAAACTAGTTAGCATACATGGTATCATGGACTCCATGATGTATAATGAGATTTTTACTAGCCTACCAAGCTACAACTGAAACTTGGTTAAAAAAATGGTAAAAATCGCTACATCCCAATATGTCAGACAACTTCTACAACGAGTTTGTTTTCTATTTATTTTTTTCATTTCTCCCGAGCTTGGATGTGTATGTACTGGGTAAACAAATGATCTGATGATTGCTGTTATTTTAGAAAGGCAATCAAAATTGCATGCATTGATAATATATGCTCTTTATCATTAGCTATATTTATATGCATTTGTCCTGCATATGATAGTGATGAGACATGGGGCATGTATATATATATATATATATACAAAATTTATACAAAGCTTAAACAACCAATCAAACAATAATATTTCAATTAACTGATTTCTAAGGTTTCCATGCTTGTCTAAATACCAAGGCACAACAGCTCATACTGTAGCCAGTTGTAGCCAAACTGGACAAATGCAGATGGTGTGGTGGGGACAAACAGAATGCTCAATGGAACAAGTGTCCAGTCTATAGCATACGTCTAACTGCACCCAGTGAATCCAAGCTAGGTTCCAAATGACCCTAGGGATAAGTTTATGGAAAAACTGGATGTACATATTCATTTGTCCAAATTAATTTAATTCAAGGTAAGTGTTCTTTATTTTTTGTTTGTTTATTTGGCTTCTTTTACGTCGTTTTCGGCATCAGTGGCCATCTCAGCGACACACACAGCGACACAGCGACTAGTCATATTTATATATATACACACACAAATGTAAATGGGCATTGACTATATATATATACACGCAATTGGACTGTGGGAGGAAACTGGAGTACCCGGAGCAAACCCACACAGACACAGAAAGGACATGCAGACTCCACACAGAAAGGAACCAGGCTGCTCTACCTCAGGATAATACCCTAGGCCTTCTTGCTATGAGGCAACAGAGCTACCCACTGAGCCACCATGCCGCCCTAAGTGTTTGTTAAATATGTTTTTCAAATTTCAATTTATTATGGGCTGCATGTTGGCACAGTGGTTAGAGCTGCCACCTCACAGCTCCAGTTACTAAGTTTGAGTCCCAGCTCTGTCTGTGGAAAGTTTGGATGTTCTCACTGTCCCAGTTCAGGTTTCTGGGGTACTCTGGTTTCCACCAACATTTAACACCAACAAGCATTAGACATGTCTCCAAACAGTTCCAGTGTAATTGAATGTTTGTGTATGTACATGTACCCAGCGATAGACTGGTGCTCTCTCAGGGGGTTGGCTCCTGCCTTGCAATCTGTCCTGGCGTCCAGCAACCCTAAATTAGTTTAAGGGGGTAAAGTGAAAAAATTGTAGAGGGTATTTTCTACAGTTAAGCATTTTTCATGTGTCATTATGTAAAACACATGCTTAATAAAGTATTTTACCCACATACACTAAGAGCTTGAGTATAATTTTCTTTAGCTCAAACAGCAACACATTCATCAGTTATATACACAAAGCAGAAATACTGCAGATAATGAAGTGTGAAGGTACAGGTAAAACATCAATATTTACATATGTTTTGCAAGTTAATTATTTATGTCACATTCAGACTGACTAATGTGTGAATAATAAGAATTGAAAGACTCCATGTGAATCATTAGTTGAATCAGAGGACATAATTTACCTTTGCATTCTTCACCAGCAATATGAAATTAAATTTAGGTAAAACACATCACTTATTACATCCTGTATTGGAGTCAGCTTTGAAATTACTGCCCTATTGGCCAACATTTTTATTTAAAATGTCGGTAGAAAATGTGCTTTATGTCACAGAAAATATGAAAGATTTTCAGCATTTGTCAAAAAACCCATAATTGAACATAAAAGAAATCTGAGGCAGTCCTTAATACAGAATTTATTGTGATCCTTCAGGGTTTTAGAACTTGGTACACTCCTCTTTAGTTTACCCCATGTTTTTAATAAGATTTAGGTCAGAAGGCTAAGATGGCAATGCTAAAAACCTGATTTTGTGGTAATCGAAGCAATGTGTTGGGATGTCTCTTTGGATGTCTCATTTGAATTACTGTCTTTCTGGAAGCTCAAACTACAACCAAGCCATGCATCCTAAGAAGGTTCCTAGGTTCATTTGGAGGACACAGCACAAGAACATCACATAACAGCACATAACAGTGGTGGTTATGTTTGTAATTAGATTATGGAAAATGCTCTCTTCTGAAATACAGGGGTTAGTCAATGAAACTGAAACACCTGGTTTTAAGACAAAGGTTTGGCTATAGCAGCCCGGCCGTGTATATTGACACTGTGGATCCAGACGGACAGTTCTGGTGGAAACAGGAGAGTTGAGGTGCACATTTAATTCTGCTATGATTTGGGCAGCCGTGGTTTTA
>JAVSBV010149763.1:0-15416 GCA_033117975.1 Parotocinclus spilosoma
TCACACAATTAGTGAAACCAGAAAAATATGTTGATACTTTTCCAAAGAGCAAAGACCTTACAGAAACACTAAATTATCTAGAAAGGCTATCAAAGTTTTGTAGGTTTTTTATTTCTTTTTTAAAAGATACAGTTAAAATGTACACTCTTAAATGAGCAGAATGTCTGTCGTAAAAGTAGGCAAGCTGAGCATGTTGTATGTGAAAGAAGGGAAGCAAGTTTGTGAATTAAAAGATGGGCAAATTCCAATCGGTGTATTACTGCTTTGTAATATTTCAGAACATAATTAAGTAAAGATTAATTAAAATGTACAAACCTATTTTATACTTCCCTGTGCTCCCTAAAGAACTTTCTTATTTAAGTCAACAAAGCATGTCACTTGACCAGGGAGCCCGAAGTTTTGCATAAGACTCTAGAGGCTGTGTAAATTTCCATGATAGAGACCGAGGTAAGATCATATGTTATTTTTGTTGTCTGAACCCAAAATGTCTGTCATTGTAACCATAACATGTTAAAAAATGTTTCTGTAAATATGTACAAAAACACAGTGTCTACACAGTTCCATCATAATGAATAAGTTCCACTGCTCACAAAAATTCGAACATATTTCATATTTCATATACATCCCTGATTATTTCTGAGCAGTATATTTGAACCCATTGACCTGCATGTTTTGCCTTCACATGCTTAACGACAGTCAGAGAGTGTAGACGTTGTCATGTCCTCTCAGTGGGAGCACAAACCAATATTTAGTAGTAAGGTATTGTATTGTATACAGTACTGTGCAAACGTCTTAGGCCATCATTAGATTTGTTAACAATAGTGTAATGACAATTATACAATTATTTATCCAGCTATTTATCGAGATACAAGCAGAAAATACAGTCAATATGGTAAGGATTTAATGAAACCTGCCTGAAAAAAATATGTTTTCTTGGCTGCTTCACTTTCTAAAATACTATTCCTGATCAAGCTTCTTTGAACTGTTCTTCAAAGTATCAACTTGGCATTCTGTTGTGGTTGCCAGATGCTACTGTTGTGTAAGGGAAAATCACACTGAACAGTTTTTAATATATGGCATACACATTTCCAATATTATTTATGAGTTCATGATAGAAATACTTATTACAATATAAATAGCTAAATAATTAAAATATCAGTTATTGCATCAACAAAAAGGGATACACCAAAATTATTATGATTTCTATTTTGTTTTAAACCGTTCCTTAAAAAAAAAACACAATGTGTTTCTTTATAGTAACTGAAAAGACTATGAGAATATGACTATAATATACAACTTTATTATTTTTTAACTGTACAGTATATTATCATCCTCAACATTACCATCATTACTGACATAGAATGTGATTTCTTTACGCAATTACATAAATTAATTCAATAATATTCCCCCATTACTAAATATTCTTTTTGTTTTTAAAAGTTAACCTCTGTTTCTAGCTATTTATTTTAACTAAAGCTTTTTGTTAAAAAAGAATGTGCATTTGATTTGGTTTACACTTCAGACATCACTTTTCAAAGAAGTGCCTTTTAAAAAAGTGTCTGATAAAAATGTCTTTTATCAAATTGGGAGAAATCAATTTGTGAACTGTGGATCAAATCTGATAAAGCTAATCAAGTGAAAATTGTTGTTATACATCATTATCACACATCAATAATTAATTGAGAATAAATTATATATTTTTAATTAAATACTGACAAATTCCTAAAAGCTCAGTTGTAGCCATCGATAGGTCTTTAAAGCATGTACAAATACATTTCTTAATTCTTAATTCCTTTTTTTTTCATTTGTTTGATTTCAGGGTTGCCAAATCCCAGATATCCCAAAAAAAGCAATCAGGTCTATAAAAAGAAGACCAAAATAAGTTTCTTAGAATAAGAGGACCTGTGGACCGAGACACCACCTAGAAATCACAGTATGGGAATACATGTGTGAAGAAACCCAATTACTGAAATGAAACCCAGCTCTCATTATCAGACGCCTTAATCTGATTTCTAGAAGTGTGCGGCATACACAACTAGTTGAATAATCAGGTATCTGCAGAAATCTGATTTGGATTTGATTATTAAGTATATATAAACACACACATAGGACCAGCAGGGCTAATCAGGGAGTGTGAAGATGTATGAAAGTGCTGGATGGAATCCAGAGTGCTACAAATGGACATGGCAGGCGTGACAGTTCAATAGACCTAAATCAAATCTAATCAATTGTTAAAATGAGACAACTTTAAAAGAGATGCAATGACGATACAATTTTAAAAGGAATCTTAAAGTAATTAAAACTGCTGTACGCTTCTGTCATTCACTGGACGGTGAAATTGTAATCAGTTTCTTCAATTGTTTAGAACTGTTAAAGTTATCAGTAATTAAAAAGATCATACACTCATTGCCAAAAAATAAAGCACCCAGATAGTAATGTGAGATTTCTGCAAATCTCAGCTCTGTAAAAGGAGGGCTACTTTTGGTGAGAGATTGTTGGCTGATAACACATTTGCCCTCAGCTTGCCTGTAGATCCTATAGTTTGCAGAAGCTTGTGTCCCAGCTGTTCCCATAAAGGCTTAATTGCCAATAAATATGGAGAACAGGTAGGGCAAGGAAGTGTTGCGATCTGGCAGAGACATTCCTGGGAAAACCTTTGCTGTGCCTTGGAGAACATTATCCAGCTGAAAAGTGTGAGTTGGAAACCCTGTCATAAGAAGCAACGTATGGCCACAGGATGTCCGACACGCATCACTGATTTGTTAGTGTCCCTCGTATTACCTACTAGGGGTGACCGACTGTTGTAAGTAATGGCTCCCCAGATCATCACACCAGCTGTTGGCTCATAACGAGATCTCCATACTCGAACCCGACAATCATCAGGCCCCAAACAGAACCTGGATTTGTTGCTAAAGATGATGCAGTCCCAGTCCACTGAAGTCCGGGTTTCTTGTTCATGCAAAAGTTGACGGTGGCTGGCTCTCAATGGCAGGACACATAATGGGCACCATGACAACAAATGTCCTTCTGATAAACGCTTGAAAATGGTCCAAGCACAGACGCGTTTGTGTAGTGAAGGTGCCACCTGTGTCTGGATGGTGGACAATAAAACTGTGGGAGTTCCTTGAGCTTGTCACTAAACCAAGAGTATCTAAGAATAGCTGCCCCCCTCACATACAGCACACACACAGACCAAAAGAATAAAGTGATTCATTGCAAATGCTTGTTTGACAAAATTGAAGTTAAAGTATAGCATTTTCCCCCTTTTTTGTTGGGTTACATATTTTCATTTTGGTCTCTTTTCTCTTTTCAAGAGAGCTAAATATTTAGCTTAAAGTCAAACATAAGCTTGGATTTGTTTTCTTTGAACATCCCAACAAAGTAGATCTATACCCACAGCCTTACAAAGAACAATAACGATTCATTGTGTGTAATAAGTACCTTTGATTTCTAACCAAGCTTGATATATAGATATTTCCAAAATACGATGGATTTGTCAGAACGTATCCCCATTTTATAACAGGAAATACCTGCTGTTATGAGGTTTATATCAGCTTTTTCATAATGAAAAGAAATAAGAAAATAAAAGTATGCCAGCGATATAGCCATACTTGTGCTGAGTTGGCAATAAATCAAATAAACGAAACCTGGATTTGGTTTTGGATTTGGATGAATTAGGTGCAGGAAATGAATGAATGAATAATTGAATGGATAATGTATCTTTCAGTGCCAGTTCATAAGTTGCCCTAGCGATGCCCATTTATTTACTTTCCAAGGCAAAGGTTGGCAGTTGCATGCAGTTTCTTTGTAACTCCACCTGAAATGTGTATTTTAAATCAGCAGTGCTACCTCAAACCACAAGGCCAAAATGAACTTTTTGGCTCATACTGGAAGTAGTCAAAAGGTGTAAAAAGGCATGTAATGAATGTGCAAACATGCCTTTAGAGGCCAACGACAGAAAACCATTTCTGCACACATCCAAATGCTGCCCTTTTGCCAAGGATCATTTTCATGGCTCTAAAGTGCATTAATGCATGATGGCTTGACCTGAAAGTTCTTTGACTTTTTTGAGTTTTAGGTCAAACGTTTGCTTAACATAGCATAATATGGAGTAATTTTTGATGGATGGAATCAGGATCAGGATCAGTTTAGCACACTGCCTTACCTAAAATGAACTTTCACATGTTTTTAACCCCATTAGCAAAGCATCAGCGGTGGTCTGAGGACAGCATGGACTGCTGTTGTATTTCCATAAACGAATGGTCAGTGGAAACAATGGCCTGAGGCCATGTTCTCATCCACATGTTGGTTACATCTCTGCTTGTATTAGCCCTACTGACTCATTTGTGCACTAAACATAAACAGATTCTCGATCCACACTGGCGGAAGATTGAAACATCTGTCTGAATTTCCTGTGCCGTTTTCGGTGTTACCAGAACAAAACGTTTATCATATAATATAGTGTTAATATTCCCATATAATAAATCGCTAGGCTCGCTCCCTTGCTGCTTCTCCTTCTAATTTTTCTCTTTCACTCAGAATCATAAGCCTCCTCTTTCTTTTTCTGTACCCCACCCCCTACCCCCCACCACCGAACATCTGTCAAAATAAAACCTTTAGCTGGTATGCCCGAAGCACAAGGAAGAAGCACAGTATAATAGGCCAGTGTTTACACTCCAACACTAAGCTGCTAATCCGGAGACATATTCAAATATTTGTTCTATTTCCATTTGATCTATTATTTAATCTTTTATTTTATATTATTATCATGATATTAGGGGTGTAACAATACTCGATTCATTAAGTTCACGATTCGATTTAATGATTAATAGTGTATATTCGGAAGTGTAAACAATGTAAACGTTTTCTTGTATAAATCTTTAAGCACTAAAAATGTTTGTCCCCTCCAGTTAAAAGTAATGTGATTAGAAACAGAGATTTAAAATAGTAAGTTAAATATTTTACCATAGCTTCATCATATTTTCAATACCTGAACACGTTTCTTTGTCATTTCTAAAGAAGAACAGATCAAAATAATGTGCAGTTCCTGTATAAACATGAAAACAATACTAACCTTTAGTACCCTGTTAATCAAATAAATTAGGAGTCTCGCTGATATCCAGATGTGGATCTGGGAGCGTGACATATTATTGCACTCCCTGGTGTTAAAAAACAATCAATGACATTACAAGAACACAAGATGAAACTCGATAATGCACATTGTCAAAGTCAAATGTATTTATATAGTTCTTTTACAATGAAGCATTGTCTAAAAGCAGCTTATATATTACAATATTATCTTAAAAGGCCAATCCCAAATTGAGCAAGCCTAGGACAGCAGTGGCAAGGAAAAACAGCCTGAATGTAGAATTGGGATTGCATTGGGAGGACCAAGACTCAAAAAAGGGACCTCCTTGGGTGGCCTAGATTGTCCCATATTTGCATCGTACCATCATTCTATATGGCCTCTTTACAGTCTGTTCCAGCTCATCCCAGGGGTGTTGGATAGGGTTGAGGTCAGAATTTTTCACCAAACATGGCATTTATTTTGTCATGAACCTAGCCTTCTTAACATCGCCATTGTCGGTGTAAATCAGAAAAAGACCTTCCTAAGCCGTCTAACAGTTATGGAAACGCCAAGTACTAAAAAACTTTGTATGCTACAGCAACAAGAATAAGCAAAAACATAGTAAGAAGTGTACAGCCAGTATAGTGCAAAAGTTTTAGCCCACCATCATACTGATCACAAAACTTTGATCAAAATTAAATATCCCCTATTTTTGTAAGCAGTGTAAGTGTAGATTACATATAAAGACCATGTATACAGATTGTTTGTCAGTCTCTCTGTTAGAATAGAGCAGGAATGGGAAATGGGAATTTGTTTGCAGTATTAAACAACTGAAAAAATCTTATAAATGGCTTCTATTGGCTACAGTGGTAAGTATTTAGTGTGACCTCACTATACACTTGAGCAATAGCAGCATCTGGCAGCTTTATCAGGATGCCTAAGTTATCTTTCTACAGTCCAAAGTAATTTGGTTATGAATATATTTTTGAAAGGGTAGCAGCTAAGAAATGACTTTTTGGAAACTGGTTAAGATATGATATAATTTACATTTACATTTACGCCATTAGCAAACACACGTATCCAGTTGTGGGTTAAGGGCCTTGCTCAGGTACTTAACAGAGGATTTTTTTTAACCCTGGACCTTCTGGTAAAAAGTCCAGTACCTTGACCACTGGGCCACCACAGTCCCATCTTAGAGAAATGATATATTATAAGTTAATACTATATTATGTTATGTTGTGTTGTTGTGCTGTGCTGTGCTGCGTTGCATTGCGTTATGTCCTATTATATTATATTATATTATATTATATTATATTATATTATATTATATTATATTATATATCTTATATACTTAAGATATTATATTTCTTATCTTATGTTACATTGTATAATATAGTATAAGATATTAGAACATGATAAAAGGAATGGGAAAAGTATAGTGGAGTAACAAATCGAAGTTTAAAATTTGTGTTATATATGGTATATATGGTCATTATACCACTGCTACAACAACTCTAATGATGGCCCGCATTTATTTGTATTTTGTGATTCATTGCCTTTATGTCTACATATATAGAACAGGACTAGCTAACATCTATAATGAACACTGTATGGTGAAGATTTTTAAGCGTCTAACCATACATAACATGGCTATTTAGTGTGGAGTTTGTTCTCCTTTGCTAATTCAACAGCCTTTACCTTTCTGAGAAAGCTTTCCACATGAATTTAGAACATGACTCAGCACTGGCACTGATGGTGGACAGTGGCTTACCTTGGAATTCCAATTAATTTTAAAAGTGTCTGATGAAGTTTAAGGTCTGAGCTCTTTGCAAGCCACTTAAGTTCAGTCCAATTAAATTTGGTTAACTTTTAAAAAAAAAATAGAATTTGTTTTAAGTGGTCAGAGAAGACACTGACTCGATGAGGATGTTGAAAGTTAACGTGAAAGTTAAGTGAAACGTTAAAAGTCACTGGTGTTCCATCCAACCCGTTCTATTGGAACTGTTTGCTTGTTTAAGATAACAGAGGTCACTGATTAGATGTGTTATTTACATGTTTTGATCATATAGTGTATATCTGTAGTGCAGAGAGTCATTTTGGGATACTGTGTTGACAGTCAGCATGCAGCTGGTTCTTATTAGTCACGGATGTTTAGGTCTGTGCATGTTCAAGACACTAATTCCCAATTGCAACTTGGTTCCTCTTGATGTCAGACTGTCTGAGGACCAAATAAATAGCAAGGGCAAGTCAGAAAAAAGGAAAAAATGAGCAGAACTAGGCCAAACATTCAGCATGTTAGTTAGGAATACTGCCTGGTTTAGAAGTCAGTACAGACGTTTTCTCAGACATACCACAGGCTAGAGTGCTACTGATGTTTATTAATGAGATTTGTAATGCAGATTTGGCGTGCGGTAAACTGCAAGGCTAGCAATGACCTTTAAATCAAGGATTGACTAAATTGATTAGTGCATTTTTTTCATGTCTTTTTTAGATCAGCAAGATGCCCAGGATGCATAAAACATGCCACAGTCACATGCCACAAATGATTCCAGTCACATTGACTGGTTAGTAGTGCTTCATAAGGTATGCGTGATGTAGGAAACAAGGAGTGAGGGTGAAACACAACCCATACTTACAGTTCATCTCATGAACAAACAGCAAAAGTTGTAGACATGATATGCAAAAGAATATGGGCACAATTAAATTCTATTTGTTGTTTTAGCAATGGTGTAATGACCGTAATGTCGACCAAAAAATATTAAAACTTGGATTCATCATTCAGTAATACTCTTTTTCATTGATCCTCATTTTAATCTTTTTGAGACTTGGCTTATTTCAGCCTTTTAACCCTGTTGCCTTCCGAAAAAGTTGTCTGGGCTCCTTCCCTTATTTTTCCCTTTTAGCCAATCTTGAGTGCAGATTTCATTTAGACATGCAAAGAAAGGACTGATATATTGTCTTTTATTATTCTGTTGTTGTTATTAAATAATGATAGAAAATTAATGTTTTAAAGTTACCACAGACAGACACATTGGACAGGTTGTCCAACAATGACAATAATTTCCAAGTCCAAATGAGGTTGAGACCAATACTACAACGAGGCCAGACTTGTTGAATACACTGTACTAGGAATGACAAGGAATTATAGTATATATAATGTATTTTGTAGGGTGAATGGAAAGGAGCTCCAGGATAAGGTTGTGGAAAGGCACAATCCATGGCACCATTAACACTTTAAATAAATTGGGTTGCCACTTCAAAATGGATGGCTGAATGAGGTGGATATTGATCAGAGAAGCTAGCAAGAGTCCAGTGGCAACTCAGAAAGACGTCAGAAAGTCTTCATGCCTGAGACTTGAATGGTCTGTGCATGTGAAAACAATCTCACGGGTTTACACTAAGCTGTCTTGTGTGGCAGGATGAAATGAAAGAAGAATCACCTGCAACTATGTTTTTTTTGTGCTTCAGATTGCATGTGCTAAAACGTTTTATGGAGAACGTGACTTTACTTTTTGGATTTTTATGTTTGGCACAACCAGACACAGCACACCACCAAAATAAACAATATCTATTTTGAAGCATGATGGTCAGCATAAAAGGGTCTGGGTTAATGGCCTTGCCCAAAGACCTAACAGTGGCAGCCTGCCAGAGGTAGGATTTAAACCCTGAATCTTTAGACCACCACAGTTTCCTGTTTGGGTGTGAAAAGTTGGTAGATGCATATTCAAACAAGTGTGCTCAATATTAGAACCCTGTTATTCTAGTTACAATAAAGTCTTATGGTTTTTCTTGGTTACTGAATGTTATTAGGACTGTGGTAGCTTAGTGGTTTGGGTACTTGACTCTTGACTCTGGACCCAAATCCCACCACTGCCAAGCTGTCACAGGTGGGTCCCACCTTTGCTTGAGTTGTAAGACTGTATTAATTGTAAGCCACTCTGGATAAGGGTGTCTGCTAAATGCCGTAAATGTAAACATAGCTAGAACTTGAGCTTTTAATGTTTTTTTAGCTCTGTATTTGCAAATTACTGTTTGGTTACCACAAAGGAAAATAATATTTAAAGAATATGACCTGTGATGGATTGTAAATAATTGATTGAAAAACAGGAATAAAATGCAGAAAGATGAACTCTGCATTTGGGAACAGAGATTTCCCGACAATTTGGAACATTTCCTTCTTATTCACTGATGACAAAACAAATGCAGATTCACCAATAATTGTATGTTTTGGGGTCTTTTATCAGGACCTGAATAAGTCTAGACAATGCCTATCAAATGCAGAAAAAATAAGGTCTTGAATAACAGAGTAATATGAAACCAGCCAGTAAACTGTATTCTGAGATATGAGCATGATAGAGATGAAAGTGTAGATGGGATTAGACTTAAATTTTAATCAATATTTTGCTTAACCAAGTTGCTAGTGTTTTGCAGTGGAGGGATTTGTGACATCTTTTCAAGTTAAATAATTGTTTTAGCCATTTTAACAACACGGTGCAAAGCAGCTTTACAGAACACAGTCTAGGCTCTAAATGAGCAGCCAGACATGACAGACAAAAAACTCACAGAAGACTTAAGAAATATATCTTTAAAGGAACCAGATTAGATGGTCAACCCATCCTCATCTGGGTGAGACGGGATAAGTAAGGGGCTTTTTGCACCAAACAATGTCCTGTGGACTAATTTGGGAGGAACTACCCTCTGCAGCATTTCCCCCAAAACTATATTTGTTTATATCCATCCAGCCATTCAATTATTATGATCCACATAGGGTCACAGGTCAGCCGGTGCCCAGCTGGCAACTCTGGGTACAAGGGCAGGAACAACCCTAGATGGGGCGCCAAACACAGTTACGCACTAGGGGACACTTTAGAGACACCAATTAACCTAACTTGCATGTCTTTGTACTTTCGGGAGTAAACCAGAGTACCCAGAGTAAACCCACGCAGACACGAGGAGGACATGCAGACTCCACATAGATAGGACCCTGGCCTCTCCACCCTGGTATTGAACCCGGGACCTTCTTGCTGTGAGGCAGTGGTCCTACCCACCGAACCCCAGTGTTGCCCCATATTTGTTTGTATTGGGCCTTTTTTGCTTTGCATTCGCACCGCCAGTAGGAACGCTGAAGTGACGTAAGCCGTGCGGCAGTTGGTAAAATGTGTTAATCAAAATCATGTTGCATCTCCTCCATCATATATCATATGTCTGTATAGTTTGTCTGTATTCTTGTTCATTTTTAGCATGAAGATCTGTTGTGTATACGTATACTGGTGTATACTAAAAATGGTGCTTACCCTTAATTTAGGCACTTATATCTGCACCAATCACTTGCATCTAGATGAACCACTACATACTTGTATTGCCCAGGGTTTCCATGGGTTTATAAAAGTACCTACCTTGAAGTAGAAGCTACAAAAGTCCTAACACATGGCATTCTGAGAACTAAATACATCCCCAGTTCGTGCTGTGTGAAAAGTGGGACTTTCTAAAACAGTTCTAAGAACTAGGAAAAAGTTCCTTTGACGCGAAAGAGTCTTTAGATAATAGTTCTTAAGAGTATGTGTGTGGCTGAATAGAAAATTCAACACTAATTGTGTATAAGACAGACGCTTAGTGTACAAGATACCTTTATTTTGTACTGTACATGTACATTAATTAAGGTATCAGGTAATTTATTCTTAGCATGCTGTAAATAAGCCTTTTCATTTATCTTGTTCTTCTGCCTGTTGCCTTTTCCACTTACAATACAGAAGCACTTTGTAGTTCTGCAAATACAAATACAAATGCATCTGTTTCTCTGCATACTTTTATTCCCTTTTACTCTGTTCTCTAATGATCAGGTACTATTTGGGTGGTGGACCATTCTCAGCATTGCTGTGGTCAGTGTCAGTATAGAACGGAAAATTGATGCTACTAAGTACACTCACACTGTGAGCTGGCCTGAGCTGAAGATGGGCAAGTAATTAATTCAAGGTGGTTCTCCAGCACTATAACCCAAAACACACTGCCAAAAGACAACACAGTGCCTTAAGGATAGGAATGTCCTGGAGCGGCTGAGTCAGAGCTTGGACCTAAGCCTGATCTGTGGATGGGATAGAGAAGAACAATGTCTGCTGTGTCTGTGCCTTTGTACGATCACAACACACAGTAACACACCACCATCATATCAATTTCAATTTTTGAAAAAAAAAAAAAGAAAAGAAATTGATATGACGGTGGTGTGTAAATGTGTGTTGTGATGGTACACGGGCACAGACACAGCAGTGCTGCTGGAGTTCTTAAACACTGTGTTTACTCACTGTGAACTTTTTTAGACACATCTATCTTATTACTTCATCTTTTGGATGCAAAGTCAATGACAGTAGCTCATGTGTTTCTGCACAGTTTGTGTTTGTCATCCTCTGATTCATCAGTGCTCACAGGATGCTGGTGGCTGGACAGTTTTGGTTGGTGAACTATTTTCAGTCCAGCAATTACGATGAGGTGTTTAAAAACTCCAGCAGCACTGATATGTCTGATCCACTCATACCAGTACAACACAGGTTAATACAACACACCAGCAAAATAAGCATCAGTGCGATGCCGAGAATGATCCAAGCACCCAAATAATACGTGCTTTAAAGAGGTGGATCATTTAATTCCTGCTCTGGTCCTGAGGTGGTCTTGATCATTGGAGAACAAAGAGGACTAACGAATTATGTAGAGAAGCAGATGGACTTTAGTCTGGAATTGTAGTACTGTGTGCAGTGACATGGATGGATGGGATCAAATAGGGTGTAGAAACATGGAGGTGTACCTAAAAAAGTGGTCCGTTTTGTAGGGTATGCAATTGGCCATGCACGATTGGCCATGGCCATGCATGCAGCTTATTTGTTTTAGCTTAATCATGTAATTGTTTCAACAGCTTTTTGAATTTTACATTTTGTAGCACTCCTTCAGATTCATCACAATGGAATGGCACAAATGGCGAAGTGTCATGCATCTGTGCTGTGTTTCTCAATGTCTGGGATGTAACAAAATACTTTGAACTTTACAAGACTGTAGTGTCTGTGAAGTCGCCCTTTTTTTTTAAAGGTCATGTAAAGCGTATCCGACATCCACTAATGATGATGTTGCTCTTTCGATGACTTGAATGTTGGGTGGAGAAAGTTCCGCTCTGCAAAACCGTGGAAAGAGTCAAATAGTCCCTACCCGTCAGTACGATGCATTTTGTTAGCAGTGCAATCATTGCATCATGGAAAGAGTCATAATAGTAATAGAATAAAAAATCTTGTTCTTTCTACATTTGGTTTGCAGCAGTGTGGGATTTTCCGGAGCCTTGCTCCTGCCAGCGCTTTGTCCTAGTTAGACCACATACGCTCCATCGTAATGATCAGACGCTCGCTTTCGCTCAAAGTCAAAACTGGAACAATGCTCAGAGGACACTAAATATATCTGATTAGAACCCACATATGCATGCACAAACACAGCAGAGACACACAGGATCCCCCAACGTTGTGGAATCTCACCCACAGACCACAGCAGTCAGGGATTTACATTAACTGGTGGTTCAGTCAGGCCATTGTACTCTTTTGGGTGGCAGACCATGATTTGACCAGATGATTTCCACACGGCTAGAATGGAAAGCAGGGCATATTAGTAACATGCTGTGGCTTTTATGTTTGGCTTTTTCTTGCCTTCACAGCCTCTGTTTCCATTTTGTGAGTGTTTATGGAAAAGGTTAACACTTCTAGAATGATCATCATGAGGCTGTTGTTGTAGCTTGTTACAATATTTGTTGGAGGTGTGCATGCTAAAGCTGGACTGCAAAGATGAAGGTCAGTGCACAAGTGAGTTAATTTATATGCACCTAATAAAGGGATCATAATCTGCCTTTTGCAGTTCCCATTATATTATTATAAGTGGACATGGAAACGGCATACTGCGATAATTCAAATGGGATTAAGGACTAGAAATCATATCAGGAAATCTGATAAAGAATGTCACATTTTAGCGGAGTAATCAGATTTGACAGTAGTCCGTTTCCACAGTCT
This sequence comes from Parotocinclus spilosoma, assembly GCA_033117975.1. Lineage (NCBI taxonomy): Eukaryota > Metazoa > Chordata > Actinopteri > Siluriformes > Loricariidae > Parotocinclus > Parotocinclus spilosoma. Next base: position 13,102 of record JAVSBV010149763.1, read on the forward strand.
GCACATGCATGCAGTTGTGACCTCGACCTGCTTTTTAATGAAGCTGGGACGTTGTGTAAAACAAATAAAAACAGAATTTGATGATTTGCAAACCCATATTCAATTACATACAATACAAAGATATTTAAATATGTTGGGACCTTCGAGGCACTTAATGGACATTCCTGTTGGACATCTCATACAGACGTGATTGGCTATGACTGAGGGAGAGAAGGCTGAAATATCAACCCTTACCCAACCTGGATTGACGTATCATGCAGTCATACATACACCATGTTCTTTAGAGATAAGGGTTTAAGCTCTCACATCCCTGACCATGAAAAACAGGGTTTATAACTTTTCCAGGGGTCAGGAATAGGGGAAAACTTGTGCAAACAAAGTAAAACATCCACATGTGTGAAAATGCTATTGTTTTGAAGCTTGATTGTGTGACATTTAACTTATGTGCTGTTGTAAACTGTTGTGTGGCCTCCATGTGCAAGCATTTTTAACATGTTTTAGTAACAGAATAAACTTTTCTGCAAGTCCCTACCAGTAAAACAGCCAATCTGTCTTCTCTCTGTTTTCTTTCATTCTATTTTTCCTTCTCTGTGGTCAGTAAGGAGGCCATTTGGTTTTGGGTTGGTTCCCCTAAGTACTATTTTTTGCTGCCTCTTTTTTAAAAGAGGGATTCAGTTTGGAATAGCTACTGTACTGTTTTTGTTTCTCTCAATGGATCCAATCTCGCTGATGGGATTTTTTGCTTCATATCAGACTTCTGCTGTTCGATTTTCTAGCATTATCTATTCTGTCACTTTGCCCATCTGAGTACTTCACATGAATCCACTAGAAATAGGAAACGGGAGAAGAAACTAGAAACCTGAATGCAGGATTGGAAGATATGGGGCAAGTCAGCATTTTTTAGGGGGAGGGGTTAGCTGGGTTTGGCTCCCAACATGATCCTCCCAGATCTACCTCCCTTTTGGTCGCTACTTTTACAGGGACTGAAGCTTTTTTGTTGTTTAAAAAGTGCTATAAATAAGAAAAATACAATTGTTTTGTATTTATATGCTTCTGAAATATAAATACACTGCTCCAAAAATTAAGGGATATTCCAAAATGAATACAAAAAAGATCCCACAAGGACTGCTGGACAGTCTGATCCTATGCAAGCAGATACAGATATATTGTCCATGCATACAGATTTTTGTTCAACTTTTCTCTTAATGGAAACTTCTCCCCTTAAAAAGAAAGCTAGCAGCGGATGCTTGGTTGTCTGGCTCTGCACTATCAGCAGAGTTAGCTTTAGCTGTGTCATATTCAACATATTTAGTTGAGTTATATGATTTTAAATGACTTATTGTTGTTCTGAATGTTTTCAGAGTTCTTTCTGCGCTGCTAACTTTTGTCATGCATACTGCAAACAGCACACACACTCACTGTGAAGAATTAGAATGCTGAAGACATGGCTGTAACCCAAATAACACCAGATCACTGCTCCCTTACTAGTACTGTGGTATATAGGAAAAGATCTTTTAGTGCACTTTGGAGCACAACTGCAATCTAACACTTCCTCATCAACAGTGTGTGACAGCACCAGTCTGTCTAATGAACAACATACAGTTTAAAGCTGGAACTGTATTTTAAACAGAATTGAATTGTGAATGAATGTTGAAGAAAGTAGTGTGTGTTTTATGTGTAGCTGTGTGTGTGTCGCGGTACACCAGTGTGGCTATCAGTCACCGGCACAGAATCGGTTATATGAGACTGATCGGCTAATTAACGGTCACGGCCAATCACGCAAAAAAAATGCCGATTCTGTTCACCGGATGATGATTATACGATGAATCTCTAGTATATGATTTAAAGAAATAACAGTTTTTCTTTTAATAAAATGTACACACTGTATTCTCATTGCTTAAAAGGTTTTGACACACATTAAAGCATATATTCTAAGAATATATGATATATTATATACCTCCTGATATGTTTCCATGTAAGAACAACAGACAGTTTTTGTAACGTTTACTAACTTCAAATTTAAGAGTAAATGCAGTTTTTGGTTAAGACATAATGTTTACAAGAAAGATAGGCGAGATGTTGTAACAGGGGACACACAGACCCAATCCAGTTATACAATGAATCTGTTGTGTATTATAAAACTAGTATAAAATGATTTCTTTAAGGTCAAATGATAATGATGATATTAAGCGTACAGTCGCAGCCGACCCTCGGTCACTTGATGGATCTTCGATCTCCACACATTTCTGTCCTTCATCGATGTGATCCATGAAATATTTTGGCAGGATAGTGGAGTAGTTTGCCATTGCTTTCTC
>JAVSBV010149783.1:0-15415 GCA_033117975.1 Parotocinclus spilosoma
TGCGTGCGTGCGTCTGTGCGTGCGTGCGTCTGTGCGTGCGTGCGTCTGTGCGTGCGTGCGTCTGTGCGTGCGTGCGTGTGTCTGTGCGTGCGTGCGTCTGTGTGTCTGTGCGTGCGTGCGTGTGTCTGTGCGTGCGTGCGTCTGTGTGTCTGTCGCTGAAATAGCCACAGATGCCAATAGTGACGTTAAAGTAGCCAAACAAACAATCTGCCATTCTTTATATACATTACTGCAGATACTTATTGTTAGCAAGCCACTAATGCTTTTTAACATGTTTTGATTAAACCCTTTTTGTCCACTGTGCTGACGATGTTTGTGGTGAAGATGATTGAAGCTTTCTTTAGTCTCTTTATTATGTTAATAATTAAATACACTACTGCTATTACCTTATTTTTTAATTCCTTATACATGTTGGCCTCATACACAGCTTTTCAAAAGTAGTGTATAATTCATTATGGACTATTTAATTTTGAAGTATCCCCTACTTTTTGTGGGTAGTATGAACTGACCATAAACATACCTGCCAGGGGTCTTTAAGTTACTTACATTGTAGTATTAATTAGCTGACAATACACTACATTATGCTTTTCTTGAAAAGGACAAAGTTCTAATGGCTATTAAATAAAATAGCATGTTCCCTACACTTTCCCTTCTGACTTATTAAACAATCACATAGTTATAGCACCTTAAGCTAAAAAGTAGTCTCCAACTTTTTCATTAATACATTGCTGTTTAAAGGTCATGGGCATTTAATATTTTCCAGTTTATATTCAAATGATCCTTTAATTGTGTGTATTGCACTTTGTACAGTTACTGGTACAGGACTGTAGTCCATCTGTTTCTTTACAAACATTGTTAGTCCCCTTTACTCTGTTTTATGATCAGGACCACCACAGATCAGCTACTATTTGGGTGGATTATTCTCAGCACTGCTGTGATGCTGAAATGATTGGTGGTGTGTTAGTGTGTTTTAACCATAGACATATACACATAGACGCCTCATTAGGGGCTGGAGTGTAATCCAGCATTGCCGCCATATTGGATGGATCTCCTCACTGAAGGTTCGCACCAGACCTAACGCAGAGAGAGCAACTATGCCGGTATTTTGTGCAACCTTCGGATATTTCATGGTATTTTTGCGATTAAAAATACTCTGACAAAACATTAAATTGTAAAAAATATTTCAAGAATATACTTCTGCAACAACATGAACTTAAAATTACCTACCCTGGAGTTGCATAGTGCCAGCACATGCAAGAAACTGTGCAAAACAGTTCTTTTTCAAGGGTTTTAGATCCTCAGCCCCATATATGTTATGCCATATCATATGTCTATCTTTGTTAAAGAGCATAATATTTCAGCAGTATTTCAGCATGAAAGCACATATTTAATGTGTATGTAATGTGTGACAGCGTCCTGTGCCATAACTACATCTCTGCTGTTTATAACAACTGTGTCAAAGTCGGGTAAAAATTCGCAGAATTGTGATTATTATAGTTATGTTATACTCCTTCCTCAGTACAAATAAATGCACTTGGAGCGCAGGGGAGACATATCCAATATGGCGGCCGCCTGTTACGTCAGCGCCAATAGGCGGTGTCAGTCCATGAGGCATCTATTTGTATATGTCTATGAGTGGTACTGACAGTAATTATTAATATCCTTATTACTGATAATATTTCATACCAAGCACAACTTACTGCATTGTTTTAACGTAAGTTAATGGTACTGCATGAGAGATTTTTGCTTTTGCTAATGTTTAAGAAGTTAGATTGTTTTAGTATTATATTAAGCATGCGTCTCGTTTAGGGAATGGTTTCAGCACTCACTAGGGGTGTTGAGGTGGGGCGCGGTAAGTCAAATCTTTATGTTGTTCTATTATGTGTTATGTTTAACCCTGGCTATCACACTTTTATTAATTCACTTTTACCAGGTATTCTAACTACCCCACACTCAGTATTTAACGCTCTCTACCTAGCACCTTCTAGTCACTTATTATTTATCTGCTACCCTCTTAAATAGGAGACAAGCTAAATGATAGTAGTTGGGGTAGTAGGGGTTTAAATCAGCCTATTAAACAGAGTAAGGTGCTTCACCACCTTCAGCAGTTTCTCCAAGAGACACATCTTAAAGCACCTGACCATGCGAGGTTAAAACAAGATAGGTTGGACTAGTATATCACTCCTTTTTTAGGGGAAATCAAGGGGGGCACAAATGATGTCCTGATGCACAAATGAATCAACTTCATCTGCTCTGACACTATAAACGACCCAGCTGGGCGGTATATCTTCATTACAGGACAACTTTGTGGTAGGTCAGTGATTCTGGCTAGTGCTTGAATGACTGCTGCTGCTCGTTTCCCTCCCGTCGGCTTCTGTCCTCGAGACTTCCGGTTGCCTGTGGCTGCAACTGGCATCAGGCTAAGAGACTGCATGTATGGTTTGTCATTTTATCTAGCACAAGATGACTTGTATCATGATGGAAGTGGAGTACTAGGCCAGAGAGCTATGATGTTCTGAAGGTATAGTTTACCTCAGACGGTTATAAAAGGTGTATGCGCTAGCATGATAAGGGGCAAGTTGGCTCACTAATGTGTGGTTTTTCTGTTGGTAGGCGTTTTCAACCACAGATCAAGCCTTTTTGTTTGATCATTTAGAAGGCGAGGCAAGGGAGGAAATCAAGTACCGCCCTAATGTAGAGCGGAGCAATTCAGTAAAGATAATTTCTGCTTTGAGAGAACTGTATGGGTGTTTGCAGCCTTATGTGGCTTTACAGGAGGTTCTCTTTTCAAGGAAGCAGCAGGAGGGATAGACTTTATTAGAGTTTTGGCCCTTGGCCCTGATGAGCCTTATGGAAATGGTTAAGCAGGTTGAACCTGAGGGACTGGTAAATGCTGATGTCTTATTGCGTGACCAGTTTAACGAGCATGTTATTGATGGTGTTATTGACGATTGAACTACATTCCAGTAGTTAATGTGGGCACTAGTGGTGTCGTACTCTACCCACGTACTAACCTAGGTACTTTGTGCAGTGTTTGTTGTCAGTCTGCCTTCAGGAGTTACAGAAGTTGATGCCGTGACTGCCACAGTTGCATCTCAAGCCGTTGCCGAAGCCACGAATGATCAGGTTGAGTAGTAGTTGACAAGTAGTTGACTTGTCATCACTGTCCGATGGGGAGCAGGCCCAAGTTAGGGCATTGCTACAGAAATACCGTGGAGTTTTCTCTTCTCATGAGGGTGACTTGGAATGCGTCAACTTTATTTTTCACCAGATCCCTCTGTTGGAGAGTAGTAGCCCTTACGCTTCACCAATTGTTTTGGTAAAGAAAAAGGATGGCAGCTTGCGTATGTGCGTAGACTACAGCCTACTGAACAGCAAGACATGAAAAAATGCATTTTCCCTCCGCATTGAAGAATAACTTAGACGCCTTGTCTGGAGCCTGTTGGTTTTCCACTATGGATTTGGCCAGTGGATATAACCAGGTTCCTGTTGCTGAGGAGGATCGTGCTAAGACTGCATTTTGTACTCCATTTGGTCTTTTTGAGTGGAATAGGATGCCATTTGGTCTTTTTAATGCTCCTGGTAATTTTTAACGACTGATGGAGTGACTCTTTGGGGAACAACAGTGTCAGTCCTTGCTACCTGGATAATATTGTCGTCTTCTCTTTCACAGTTGCTCAACATTTGGAACGGCTAGATCTTGTGCTAGCATGATTGCAGCAAGAGGGGTTAAAGGCCAAGTTGGAGAAGTGTTCCATTTTTAAAAAGAGGTAAGTTATTTGGGTCATGTATACTCGAGCCAGGGGGTTGCGAATGACCCCAGTAAGATTGAGGCTGTTGCTGGTTGGCGTCGTCCCAAAACTGTCCCTGAGCTACGTTCATTCTTGGGCTTTACCAGTTATTATTGTAGGTTTGTTGAGGGATTTGCCAAGTTGGCAGCACCTCTGTATAAGCTGGTGCCACAGCTGGCAGGTACAAAGTCCAGGAAGGGTTCAGAGCGGAGCTTTTTTTTGTCCTGGTCTGACCAGTGTCAGTATAGCTTTGACGAGCTAAACAGACAGACGGCTCGCTACTGCTCCTGTCCTTACATATGCTGATTCAAATTTTCCTTTTATTCTAGAGGTGGATGGTAGCCACAGTTGGTTAGAGGCTTTTCTTTTTCAGGAGCAAGGCAGTAAGGTACGTCCGGTAGCCTATGCTAGTCGGGGTCTGCGTCCCACTGAATGCAATATGACCAACTATTCTTGGCGCTCAAGTGGGCCATGACAGAGAAATTTCGCGAGTGCTTACTGGGACATTACTGCATGGTCTATACAGATAATAATCCCCTTAGCCACCTGTCCTCTGCCAAATTAGGAGCCTTGAAGCAACATTGGGCAGCCCAACTGGCATCCTTTAATTTTGAGATCGAGTATCGCTCTGGCAGACATAACTGGAATGAAGATGCTCTCTTGCGCCAGTTTCCATCTGAGCTTGCTGGTCCTGAAGTCTTGGGTCAGGGTACCGCTATTCCCACATTGCTACGTCGGACACTAGAATCAGAGTCTGTAGCTAATGCAACCCAGGCAGTTATTACCGCTTTGCCAGTGCATACGTCGTCTGAGGTGGGGTCCATGCATAACTGATCTAGCTGTTAGCGAAGTTTTGGTGCACTGGAATCGGAAAATGCAACCTAACTTCGAAGAGCGTCAGGTAATGTCAAAGTCAGCTTTAGCTCTTTTGCGTCAGTGGGATCGTCGGGTGGTTAGGGAAGGTGTTTTGTAATGTAGGGTTTTACGTCCAGATGGTGCAGAAGAAGGTCTCCAGTTGGTGTTGCCCACCGGTCTTAGAACGTAAGTCTTGACCTATTTACATCAGGAGCATGGCCATCAAGGCATTGAGCGAACTATGGAGCTGGTGAGAAAAATGTGTTATTGGCCGAGCATATCTGTAGATGTGGCCCGATGGTGTTTGGAGTGTGAGAGGTGCCAGAATGCTAAGGATCCTTGAGCCCGCACATTTATGGGGCACCTATTAGCTTCTCACCCTCAGGAGGTGTTGGCCATTGATTTCACTATGTTGAAGCCATCTCGCTCAGGGCTTGAGAATGTCTTGGTGATCACCGATGTGTTTAGTAAATACACATTGGCCATCCCTACTAGCGACAAATGTGCAGTATAAGCGTCGCTTATACAACAGCTGTGTGTTCTCTATGGGGTCGAGAAGACACGTACTACTCCTTATTACCCTGCAGGAAATGGTCAGTGCAAACAATTGAATCAAACCCTGGCCAGCTTGTCTTCCAAAACTACTCTTTTGTCATAATACTACGCTCCATCAAGCTAGGGATGAGTCACCTCATTTTTAATGTTTGGTCAGGAGCCCCGGTTATTTATTGATTTCTTTTTGGGTAGGGTTCAGGAGCCAGCTGCAGTGGGTGTACACGATTTGGTACTCGAACATCAGACTACACCACAGGTTACCTTGAGTGGGGCTCGGGAACAGTTAAAGGCTGTAGCCGATGGAGCATATAAAGATTGTAATTCTTAATTTTTCTCCCTTCGCAAGATTGTTCATTGGTGTTGGCTTCTGCTGTTTTGTTTCTGCTGTGTTACCCTTGCAAGTTTTCCATCTCCGTGCTTGCTGCTTTGTTTTTTTTCTTCCTCTATTGCTGCAAGCTTGGTGATGGTGCTACGTGCCGGTGTTTCCTCTGTTCTGCGCCCGTCCTGCTTTCTGTGGGGATTGCACGCCAAGCTTGTTCAACTCATCTGCTTCTTTATTAGTTTATCATATAGTTGGCTGTATTCTTTTTTGCTTATTTTATCCTCTTACTTCTTACTCTTTGGACCGGTCTTCCATCAGGCATAGAGAACCTCTAAGGTCAGCTAAAACTATATAGTCTTTTATGAATGAATGAACAGAGAATACTCTTTTTTTCTCCCTCCAGGTTATCATAATTTTAAATGTATTGACTACTTTCTTATAGATAATCGTCTTATCCCATCAATACAATCCAGAGTTTGACCTTATCTCCTCTTAGCAGGAAGGGGATCTTCTTTTAAAATCTAAATACACCTACTATGAACATGAAGATATAGCAACAAATTATTAGCTCATCAGTTGTGGCAAGCCTCAGATGCTCATCGGAACTCACAAATTCGTACCCAGTTTGGCATTACATCAGACCCTCAGATAGACTCTGTACTCCTCACCCAGAAGTACTCTTTTCTCTCCAAAGAGATGTTCCGGTACCAGTTCCAGCACCACACAGTTAGACGTTCCTCCACCTCAGCATCACTCTACTGGTCTTCATCAACAGAACCCAGTCCCACCAGAGTGCAGGAACTCCCTCCAACACTAAGTCACCAGGAGACGATGTGCTTCCAAGGACCTCCCACTGAGGACTGATTTTAAAATCTATTTTGTTTTAAAATCTATTGATTTAAATTATATTATTTACTTAATTTTACTATTACTTTAATATACTTTAAAGTATTTACTTAATTAACATCGAGGCCACCCACGGAGGTCGGGTGTCATTTTTGAGCCTTGGTTCTATGTTCAGGGAGTTTTTCCTTGTCGCTGTCGCCCTAGGCTTCCTTTTAAGATCATATAATATTGTAAAAAGCGTATATAAATTAAATATATTTCAGTATGAAGCTCAACGTCCTTTACTAGTCTCTAAATCTCAAAGTTGGCAAAGTGGCCTTATTTTCACGTTTGCATGTTTTCCAGATTGTTTTACCCTAACTAAGAAGTAATATTTAAAAAACATTGTGAATCTAAATTTTTAAAAAATGAACCAAATGAAAAACGGAATAGCGGGTTTACTCATTCTTCCTTGCATTTAAAACATTTCTAGGACAATCACCTTCCCATACAAACTTTATTAGCTGTAAACATTACCATCAGTATTACTAACAACATATTACACACATTATATGTGCATGTTATATCTATAGCTGCACATATATAATTCTGTTTAATGTGCTGGTGGTTGTAGCTCCAAACTTTAGCCCATGCACACACACACACACACTCCTGCTGGTACACATGCAGGCGCTAGCAGGGGACAGGCACTAACAGGTGACACCATAAACCCTTGAGCTTCAGTGAGACCAATATTTGGTATCTAATATCACGTCTTATTAAATAAAATCACATGCTGAGGTGTTTGTGACGTACTAAGATTAACACATGGGATACGTCCGTCCAAATGGCTTTAGTTTACAGTTTACAAGCTGCTAGCATAAGTAAAGGAAATGCTAAGAGAGTTGTTCACACAAAGGACAATGTGTAAATCAGGGATTCTGGCTGGTGCACAAGATTAACTTGCCTGTTTTATTTAAAAAGGAGATCATAAAAACAGCAAATTGTTATTGGGCAAATGATAATAAGGTGCTAATCTTAAATTAAGACGGTGCAAGTAAACATGTCGGGGGTCTTTGCTTTTGTGAGTCTGGCATGGCTTGTTAAACCAACGTCCCTTTTTAGAGGGACTATTTTTAGTACCATCCACCATATGCATGTGCAATACCGCGATCGTTATCTCAGGTGGAGGTGTAGCCTCTGCAGCCCTTCTTAGTTGACGCATCCGGATAAAAGGTGCAGAATGCTTTTTTAAGAGTTGCCAGCTGTTTTCTCGTTAAGGCAGCCGGCGGTTCAGATGATCCACACCCTATTACATTTCACAGATAGCTCTGGTGCTGAGCCGAGAACACGCAAGATGCCTCCTAGGCTATTTACAGATTGTGCTGACCAAGAGATTAGATCTCCCTGCTGCAATGGCATGAAGCTCGCCAGATCTGCGAAAGACTCCTGAGGTCCGTGCTGGAAAAAAATAAGCAGCGCGATGGATATACTGGGAAAAACGGATCTGGATAATCAGATGATTGTGCTGGAAGGTGCAGCGTTGGAGGAAGGAGCCGGGAACGTAAACGATGAAGTTGAAGATCTGAGTAACAGGTGATTTACAGTCTTCAAGCTGATTGTTTGGTTTTGGAATGCAAGGTTTTAAAGATCACTGAGAGTTTTGCAATCACTTTGAATTTGACTCGTGCAGTTATTTCTGGACTTTCCACCGATATATTGCGGATATAAACATTATAGTGCAATGAGGAGATACTTCAAAATGAATGCAAAGAGGATCTGCTGAAAAATGTGATCCTGTCCATGTGTTTTGGCCCTCTTGGGTGATCATACACCCTACTGAACACAATGTGGGGGCACTCTGGTCCAGTTTGACCTGCTTGTTTTGACCCCCATAAATATATCGCTTGCTACTCCATCAACATAACTGAGTTTGCATCACATTGCGCAATCAAACGACTTTCTTTGACTTTTCGTTTCCTTTTCTGATCCCCTTGTTTAATGAAATAAAACCAAATGCTTCTTTTTTTTCATATGAATTTGGAAATATCCCCTAATTTTTGTGAGCAGTGTACCACTGAGCTTTCTAATGTACAATTTTCGACTGGTTTATTTATAAAAGAGTTGGTAGCAGGTGGAAGATAGATTGGTCCTAACTCTGAAGGAACACCTTTTAATGTTGGGACGTTTGCCGGCTTTATTATTGACATACCATAAGATTTTGGAGACAGTCCAATAAAGACGGCTGGAAGCTAATTTTGTAGGAACTGGACAAGCCAATTACAAGTGCTTTACCATCCTAATGATTTTAATTGGAGAATTGCACAGCAGGTAGTGGAGGTGCTGCACAGCTCAAGTGACCGATTGGTTCGAGTTACTTTTTGGCTGAAGTTTGCATGTTCTTCCAATGCCTGGGTATCCCGTGTCTCTTACATATGCCAGCAGATGGATTTGATATTCTAGAATGACTCGGTTTGACTAGGTTTGATGTATTGCGTGAGGTTTCCTGTCCATGCTGTAATCCCATCTTGCACCCAGAGCTTCTGGAATAGCCCTAGGATGAAGGATGAAGTGTTTACTAAAGAATATTGAATGTATTTTAATTGGATGTTGGATATATATGGTTTGTAGTGGTGGGTGAGTGGTTAGGTTGCCACTGTTGGCCTCACATTTGTTTGGACTGCAATAATGGCAGTGTGAACTGTGGGGTATTTATAGAGGTCAGCTCTTAATCATTGTAAATAATTGTAACACTTGATTTCTTCCAGTCTGAAAGAGATTGTCCAGGACGACACCGTGAAGCCCAAACTACATTGCCTGATGATGGATCAGGCCTTCTCAATGGTAACTTTACAAAGCGAGGACAGTGGGATCCTCTGGGAGACACCGTCTAGCCGTTGCTCCACTCCCTGGGCTTCGGAAATCGGTGACACTTCAGCAAATCTCTGCACCAGTCTGGTTCCACAAGGCGCTCAGACTTCAGGTTTGGAAAATGCAGGCAACATTATTTTCGTAATGGATGAGGATCAAATGATCAGGAGGAAGAAAAGGAAGCGGAATAAAGCAGTGATGAAACAGCCAGACGACGAGTTTGTAGAACCAGAGAGGCCTGCCATGGTGGAGGTCTCCATTCCAAATGTGTCAACGGAGAAAGATCCAGCCGAAGACCAAGACGGAAACCAGCAGTTGTTCTGTCTGGTCTCTGAGGGATCAGAGATTTTGAACATTGTTGTGCCGCCCAAGGTTTCCACCGTGGACGAGGAAGCGAGCCAGCGCCTTGTGGATAACCTGTCCTACCTTGAAGACACGCTCGTTATAAAAGGTAGCAAGATTCCTGAAGAACCTGAGACATTGGATGAGATCCAAATTGAGAATCTAGAGGTTGTCGTCCCAGAAGAACCAGAGCAGGTACATGCCCCACTACAAATCCAGCCGGCACACAATGGAGCCACTGTCGAAGACTACTTTGAGATGTTCACACTGCATGACCATCAGGCATCAGGACCATCAGGGGCTACTACAATAGAAGGTTTCCAGGAGCCTGAATTGGTCGACCATGTATTAAATAATGAAGACAATGCTCACGATTCAAAACCTGCACCTGAAATGATAGCCGACTCTGCATCCATCAGTAGGCCGGATCTCACCAGCGAACATGTGGATGAGATATTTTATGGTGTAGGAATGGATCAAGAGATACAAAACAGGCCCAGGAACGGCACACATAATAAGGAAAACTTGCCAAAGTGCACGTTAAAGAAAAGTGGATCTGCTCTGTTTGGTAGTCAGGAATCCATCCTCACTCCAGTATACCTTCCTGAAGGCCCAAAGAAAATCATAGACCTTGTCCTGCTGGAGGAACCAAAAGCCATGGCGTTCATGTACTCAGATTTGTACGCGGATGCTTTAGGAAGCAGGCTGAAACAAGATGATACGGAGAGCATAACTTCTGAAAAGTCCTTCCACAGTCAGGAGTCTGACATCGAGGACAGAGGCTACCTGGAGAAGTTTGTGCTTAAAGATGAAACGCCCCAAATTGAGGATCCACATCCTGATCACTCTCAAGAGGTTGGAGTCACAATGTGGTCACAGAATGCCTTTGGGTTAACTCAGCATGTAAAGGAAATCGTGGAAGTACTTAAAGATGAGGATGAGATTACAGATTTCTTTAGGAACAGTGCTAACTCTTCACCGTGTGAGCTGTACCAAGAGCAGAAATATATAGAGCAAAAAGAACGGAGCCAAAACTCAACGTCTCGGCGGGTGTTATTTCAGGACGATGTTTCAAAAGACGACGAGAGGAGGACAAGAGCAGGAAATAACATTACACAGCCATCGAAAGGCATTGCAGAAATGGCAGAGGCGTTTTTACCACTGGACACTGGCGTGGATTCAACAACAGGGGAAGCAACTTGTGGAGCTACAGACTACAAATCGGTAATCGCTGAATTTGCTGTCAAAACGGCTGCACCCAAGCCATGTAAGCCAGCAAAGCCGGCTAGAGATAAACCACCCAAGGTGGATACAGTGCTGATTAAAGTGCCTCAAACGGTCAAACCAATTACACCACAGCACAAACCTTTCCTGGACTTGACTCCTTTAATTCCAGTAGAGACGCCTGAGGAGGCAGAAGGCAACGGGGTTGATGCCAGAGGTGTACAAGCAGACGTTTGCCCGTGTATTGAAACAGGTCAAGAAGCCAAAGAGGAAGCCCAGGACTATGAACGAATCTCCACGGAGGGGGGAAGTGAACCAGACCTGTATGGCTCTGCTGAGGGAGTTCCTGAGACTGTAAACACTTCGTTGTCATAGAAAAACGAATAGTAACTTGAGTAATAAAAAACTTTTTAAAATGTATAACTGGTACTTCTGACCCGTATATGTCCGTGCAGTTGTGGACACTGTCAGTGTAGATGAAAAACTTGTAAATACGCCAGATATTTCACTCTACATGGACTGTGCAAGTGTTTTATACAAAGGCTGTAAAATAAACAAACGCAAAGCTATGAACTGAGAAGAGAAGTGTTTTCTGCATGTACACCCACGTTAAATACAGAACTAATCAGACTAGATATTCTGTACTGACAAAAAGTATTAATAAACACTTGTACGGTGGAATCCTAAGGGTAGTTAGAGCTGCTGTGGGCTTCTTTTCACAATACCAGGGAGCTTATTGAAATGTTCCTGGTTGACTGTTCATGGTCACCATAGATGAGGCGAATCTGAAAGAGCTTGATAAACTGCATACTTTTATTGTAAGAATGATAAGGACTAGGAAAAGACATTTAAATGAGACAACACTAACGAAATTGAACACTAACAGGTCTTTATAAGAGACAAATTTAATATTATTAACTGAAACGAAGACAAAACCTTCCATCCCACAACACCAAAATGTGGCCTACTGCTTGTGTTTATACGCTAGTAAACAAGCCCGTGTTTACCAGAATACCTAATTGTTTCCCTTGGTGCGCAGGGTATAAATTTATTGTTCATTTCTGTTCAATCGAGTGCAGCTTTTTGAACAGGCAGTAACTATTACAGATCCAGCCATTCCTCGGTCGACAAACTACGCATGTCCAGTAGTCGTATTGTATCACGTGATTCCTCCTAGCCAATCGTAGGAGCCAAACCTCATTTTATTCGCGCGTTCAAAAGTCTCAGTCGAAGTTGGAAGAACATTTCGTCGAAGATTTCCAAGTCAAGAGAAAGCGCATTTTTCTTTTTCCTCTGGCACGTTTGAGTCGCCGCAATGGCTCACAAACAGATTTATTACTCAGACAAATACAACGACGACCTCTACGAGTACAGGTAATGTCAAAAAGAGGAGCCTTAACGAAAGGCTAAAAAAAAAATAATGAATCTGCAGCGAGCAACGGTAACGTACTGGGTTTCGTCCCAAACGGGCTTTTACGTAACTAGATAGTGTGCTAAGGTAGGACCCACAGCGTAAGTGTTCGCGTTGTTTTATTGGCACACTAACGAGAAAGGGAGCAGCGGTTTGGGACGCAGCCTGGACTTTCATGCACTAGTCTAGCTAAGTTGCTAACAGCGTGAACTCTGATATAGTTCCTTCTTATCTTAAATGTTATTTAAGGGATTTTTAACGATATTGATCTTAAAGGTCGATATTTGTAGTTTTACCAGTTAAAAAAATGTTTGAATCATCTTAAACTCGTGTTTGGAACGGTGGCAACAGGTTGGGCGAGACTGCAAAAGTAAAATAAAAACAGATGAGAACAATTTAAATAAAACCAAAACGGGTTTTCCCACAGTAACTTTTTTTTTTTTTTTTTTTTTTAATAAACCAGTAAATATGTTTTATAGTGTGTAATTTTGTGATATGGCAACCAAAAGTTTAAATACATTACGTATAAATAATGCATAAACGTATTAAATAACTATGGTCAATAAATTTACATTTTTGTCCAACAATTGAAATGGTGGCATATAAATATAAATCAATCAATATAAATAAATCAAATGTGGCTTTTAGGTGACAGAATAATTAAAAATTTTAATAAATGTATGTAAAGTAATGCTAAAAATAGAATAAAAAGAATTGCTAATATACAGTTTGTACTTGTTTTCCCATTTTCTCATCACTTAAATATGCTTATATATTTATTTATAATTTATATATAGCTAGATGGTGCCAGATCCTCCCTTAACCCTTCAGCTCCTTGTTTGTTGTTCTCCTTCTGGATACAAACCACCTGTACATGAAACCTGATCATCTGTTTTGGGGGCTTATCCTGTGTACCAGGCATGTTGTTCTGCCACGGGAACTGGCAAAACAAGTCCCCAAGTCTCACTTGATGTCTGAGGATGAATGGAGGAGGCTTGGTGTGCAGCAGTCCTTGGGTTGGGTTCATTACATGATCCACGAACCAGGTCAGTACAGCCGACTGTCCAGCAGTAAACTTTACTGCTCCATGTTTTAAAGCAGGAGTTTGTTAGTAAATAGTAAATATAATAAACTAAGGTGCACAAGGTACAGCAAAGAATCATAGTACAGCCCGAGCAGTGGTTTAGGGAAAGAACAGATTCTTACCTCTACCTACACCCTCCACTTTTCTCCAGACCTTGTTTAGTCTGGGTTAATTATCATGTATTGATGTCTACTTTATACCGGAACGTTTCTCATTAGGCCAGACTCTTTTTATTGCTTGTTTCGTGGATCTGCCGACAATCATTTTTGAAGAATTAAACAACAACAACAACAAAATTTTTAAAAAAAAATATATTTCTTGGCTCCGCCACAGCACCAATGGTTGAAATAATAAAAAAAAATATATATTTGTTTTTTAAAAAAAAATCTTTTTCCGCCCTCCGGTGGAGAGCCAACGGTTTTCTTCTGTTTATTAATTTTTTTTTCCAGATTCACTTTAATTTAGTTGTAGGTTAAATACATTTTATTTTAAAATGAAAATGTATTTTTATTTCTTCCTCCTTCCTTGTATTGATTCCACATCGTCCTCGAGAAAATGAAAAGTGCTGAAAAATAAAGCTTTATTATTATTTTTTTTTTTCCCCTCCCTCCTCAGTAGATTAAGTAGGGACATCCGAGGAACAAGCAATTAAGAAAGTCTGACCTTAGACGAAATAAAGTAGTGAACAAGTCGTGCCATGTGGCCAAAAGTTTGTGGACACCACTTGGTAATTCAAAGTCAAATTGATTTCTATAGCACTTTTTTACAGTGGCACGTTGTCTCAAGGCAGCTTTATAATATTAATGTGAAACACCTGTCCCAAATGGAGCAGGCCTAGGGTGACAGTGGCAAGGCAAAAGTCCCTGAACATAGAAGGAAGAAACCTTATTAGGACCAAGACTCAAAAATTGACTTTTTGTGGTTTTTGTTCTTAGTGTGACTCTCGTTCTGGGACAGGTTGCATTTGTTAAATATGGATTTGGTTAAATTGGATGACTTATTTTATTTTGCTATTTTTTTCACTGCAGAGCCTCACATCCTGTTGTTTCGAAGACCTCTTCCAAAGCAGTGACCGTGTGCCCCTCTGATCATCTGGAGCCTTCCCGTGGATTTTATTCTGGTATTCAGTGAATACTTGACCTGTAAGTTTAATGACCTCCTGTGCACGAGCTGGATTTTTCGCAGCCGTTTACGCTCAGAGAATCGAGACCACGCAACGTGTATAAAGTAACGCCGGGTGCCTAGCGTCCCGGGGGGGAAAAAGGAACCCACCGGCGTCCCGGAGCGCCGACCGAGTTAAGAGTGGATCCGAATAATGATCCGTACCGTCACTGAGAGAGGGTTGTGTTGTAGCACTGTTTTCTGGATGTTTAAATTTAGGAATAAAGCGTGAGGGAAGGCCGCCAAAGAAACGTCTGTAGTGGAAAATGAATCTTTTGTTGTTGTCATATCGCTGAAGTCGATTAGAAAGCCACGCGGAGCAAACAAACCTCGCTTCCTGGACACTAAAATGTTTGCCGTCCTCAGAAATTGTGGAACGTAGAACGCCGGTGGGCAGACGTCCGTGTTTTGGGATGTGAATAAGGGCCTGGTGTTGGAACGTAGACGTCCCCTACAGAGCCAAATCGTTTTTGGCAATGAGAGAATAACTGTTTAGTAGTTTCCATGGGTTGCCAAATGAAACGAAACTAAGCGATGACTTATAAAAGCGGCGTGTCTTGTGAGATGTAATAAATCAACACCTTTTTCATATTGAACGTTTGTGGTTGTTTTGCTTTGCTCTGTGTGTTTGTGTGTGTGTGTAACTTTTATTTATTAATGCTAAAGTTGCTCATGCAAGTTAGGGGATACATTCGAATCCGGTTAATGGGACCAGCTGCTTATTCGGACCAAATCCTAAAGTACCGAAACCTATCCTATTATATTCATGTAATGTTACTCACTAATTTGGACCAAAATTCCGCTTAATCGGACCAAAGAACGTGAGAACGAATAAGAAAAAGAAGCCACAAGTCGCCACTTAGAGCGGATGAAAAGCGGGTCAGCGATTTTTGGGAAGAGTTTTGGGATCCCCGGGAGAATTTATGCTTTTATCAAAGGTCAGGAAATCCGAAAAGTTGTGTTGACAAGAGCAA
>JAVSBV010149811.1:0-15412 GCA_033117975.1 Parotocinclus spilosoma
TCTCTCTCTCTCTCTCTCTCTCTCTCTCTCTCTCTCTCTCTCTCTCTCTCTCTCTCTCTCTCTCTCTTTCTCTCCTTTTTTGCTTGCTGGAGCAGCACCTTAAACCTATTTTGGTGCATAATAAAACATCAATTTCTTTTCGAAAATGGTTTGTGACCCCATGGACTTGACCAGTGTCTTCTCAGTGGCCAGTATAGCTGGCCCATTGTGTTGTGGGTGTAAGACTTAAGCCTATTTAAAGAGGAGAAAATCCCTCCTACACCCACAGATGTAGCTCTAATTGTTGCCACTAATGTTTGTACAGCTGATGCATTGCAGTGTCCAACAACAAACTAATGAAACAATATTAAACTTGAACAAGGGAATGCTAAACTGAGACAGTAAAAAAAAAACTTTTCATGTAGTCTTACTGCACTGAAGTGAATAGACACTTAGTTTTTATGGGTAAATACATTGACCATAGACCTCATAAAAAATAATTTGTAATGTAAAATATATAAGATATAAGATATAAAATGTGTTCTAACGCATTTGTGGTTAATGTAATGTTAACACAGCAGTACATATTTGACCATTTTATTTTTGACATTGGGGAAACCGTTTCCCTTGGATTCTTAGAGAAATCGTGGCTGGTAGCAAGATTCGGGGTGAAGAGATGACAGTGAGAGAAAGACAGAGCATAAAGAAGCTTGGCTTGGCATTACAGTTCTTATTGTGGAACTCTATAGAGCATGTTGCAGTGGACACAGTGAAGGTTCTGGATGCTCTCAGTCAGTGCCAATAGATGATCTTACCATGCTAATTATTTATGAGATTCTGATTAAGGGTACAGATGTTGCACTGCAGTGAGTGTTTTTTTGGCTGTTTATGTCTTTGCCTTCTCTGTGTTGACAGCATAAAGAGCCTGAACTGAATCCATTTGCACTTTGGTGCTGTTTAAGAGATGTGTTTTGTTGTTTGTTGCTTGTTGATTTGTTTAACATTCCCTTTTCCATCTCTTTTGCAAACAGAGTGGATGTGTGTCTGGTTTAACCTGCATTACAACTAGGGGGAAAAGCCAGAGGTAATGTGATTTCTATATACATAATTCAATAGACAGTGTTTAGTATGATTGGCATGCTCTGGAAGTGTGGTTGGAAAACGTAAAATTTATTTTTTTGTAAATTAGCATAATCTCAATATAAAATATGACTGAAATAATAAGTACATCATCGTAATATATTTTGTATAAAAAAAAATGTTTTATGATCAAAATGCATTTAAATTGGCACCTTTTATTTTCAATATTCCAGACTTTTTCCGGTGCTTAAAAAACAGTTGAATAGCAAGTTACATGTACTATTTCACATAAACAGTTCAGTATTTAAATGGACATGAAGTATAAATCTCAAAAATGGAGGCACATTTTCAGACAGGAGCCTCTGTCATCAAGCCGGTCTGTCACAGACAAAGAAGTCATCCTTTGTCAGGTATAATTCATGGTGATGAACTAAGCACTAGAAAGCCCAGGATACTTTCACTATGCTAGTAGAATGGTAATTTTGATCATTTGACTGTTTATTTATAATATTTCTCATGTTAAAATACTTCAGAAAAACAATAACAAATAAATAATAATCAAAATTATAAAATATATGAAGCATGCAGTAGTCATTTTTGTTTTATGCACTTCATATGGGGTGACATGTATAAGTGCAAATGCAAGTACTGAGTAATCACAGTCAACGTGCTATGCACAGCTCACACAAACTGCTTTATAAAATTTGTTTCAAGTTTTATTTTGCTTGCAGTGTATGTTCACTTGACACTGCTTTCTTTTGTCAAATCTGCTGCTTTGGTAGCTTGGGATAAAGTAGTACTGGTGCTGCACATCCTTTGACAGTTGCGCTTTCAAATCGATAAGGTTTTTCTCATTTGAGAAAAATGTGTAGTTTTTACTGGATGCTTTCTGAGGTAAATAGCCACGTTGTGATGCACTGAGACACAGAAACCACGTATTTTACTTTCAAGCTTTTTAGAAATTATTACATAATCAGCTATGTCTTCCTATTTTATGATTAAAGATGATGTAACACAGTAGCCAAATTCCCTAAATGATTAAAGTGTATACAAATTAATAAGACAGATATAATATTATAATATTTTATTATATGTTTTTATGGGACAACACTGAAGATTTGGCACTTTGGTACAATGTAAAGCAATCAGTATACAGCTTGCATAACATAATTTGCTGTGCCCTCAAAATAACAAAATAAAGCGACTCAACACACAGCCATTAACATCATTAACATCTGACAACAACAGTGAGTACACCTCTAAGTGAAAATGGCCAAAATGTGCCCAGTGTCAGTTTTTTCTGTGGCCACCATTATTTTCCAGCACTGCTTTAAATCGTTCACAAGTTCACAGGAGTTTACAAGAACTTAACAGATTACCACTGGAATCCTCTTCCACTCGTTCATGACGACATCACAGAGCTGATGGATGTTAGAGACTTGTGCTCCTCCACCTTTCTCATTCTCATTTAAGAATGACCCCCAGTTGCTCAGTAGGGTATAGGTCTGAAGACATGCTTTACCTTTAACCTCAGTTTCTTTAGAAAATCAGTGGTCATCTTGGAGGTGTGTTTGGGGTCCCTATTATGTTGGAATGCTGCCCTGTGGCCCAGTTTTCAAAGAGAAAGGATCATGCTCTGCTCCAGTATGTCACAATACATGTTGGTATTTATGGTTTCCTTAATTAACTGTAGCTTCCCATAGCTGGCAGCACTCATGCTATGTCATGACATTCCCACCACCATGCTTAACTGTAGGCAAGATACACTTATCTTTGTACTCCTCACCTTCTTGCCACCACACATGCTTGACACCTTCTGACCCAAACAAGTTTATCTTGGTCTCATCAGGCCACAGGACATTAATTACATACAGGTTACAGTAATTGAAGCCCTTAGTCTGCTTGTCTTCATCAAGCTGTTTACAGGTTTTCTACTAGGATGACAGCCATGCAGACCAGTTTAATACAACTCTTTAACTCCTGCTGCAATGCTAGCACCACTTCTATGTCTATATTCAAAAGCCAATCTTTAAATATGAGACCATCTTTGGTCGACCATCTTTGTTCTGAGTGGAACATACTTTTCTCTAAATTAGTAAATACTTGCATGTGTCATGAAATTGTAATGACAAAAAAGCTATTGTGCCATCGGTCTGTTATTTGTCTTAAACATAAAACATGACAACAGCTAATGCAGGATTTTATGTGCACAAGTGTGAGGTATTAGTAAATCTTTGGTTGGCACTAGTCTCTTGATTTAGAGTGACAAACGTGTAATAGTGTTACATTTCATTGCTACTTTAGAACTGCTTATATTAGTCAAGGGACATTCCTTTATTGTGCCATCAGATTACCTTTTGGTACATGTCTTTATTATTAGCGTAATGTAATACTTTAGTAGTTCTTGTATGGTTTGGAGTTGGTTTTGAGGTTATCATAGTGGAGAGGATTTTAGTTTTGTAGCGGAGGATGTTCAGCAGATGGTCATGGTCACAGTGGTTTCCTTTGTGGTACAGGGTAACATCCATAAACATTATCCATTTCTTATTCAGTTGTGACAAGATTTCCATTAGCAGCAAAGTTTGGGAAATAAGGATTGTGCTGCATCTGTCATTCATAAAGGGCAGGAATGAATGGCTATTTGAACTGCTGGAGGGATTGCTGACCCTGTCACCAGTTGAAGGGGCAATGGTGATGAGTGCTTCTGGTCAGTTTTCATCTTTTGTACTGCTCTAAAGCTTTGTTTCACAAATCGGGACTACAGTAGAAACATAGACTTTGTTTCCATGGGAATACTGCTACAGTCAAACTTTGTCCTTGACAGAATCAAGTGGAGGAAAAAGCTTCAGTAGTGGAGATGAGTGACTATAACGTACAGCAGAAGGTAGAAGTAAATACTTGATATGGTTTGAGATTTTAATAAAATCAGAAAATGTATCTGTCTGTTGATTCGCCTAGTGTTTTAGACCCTCACTGCTCTGACTTATCTACTTTGCTGACTTGCACTACTTGCCAGTCAATTTTTAAAAGTCGGTAGCAAAAAGAAAATGTATTATTTTGATATATAAAATATCATATATACATATATATACACCCATAGCTTTTCTCAGATTAATCATTGTAGTTGAGTGTTTACAGGTGGTCAGTAGGGAACAGAAACACATAGTTTAGGCATGTGCCAAAAATGTAGAATTACCAAGCTGTTCATTTGGTTTCACGTTATTTAAACAATACTGTTTATATATAATTTCTTCCATTTCCATAGTAAAGGATTAGTGCTTACCAGTTGATTTTTCATAACTAAGCAGATGCATTGATTATTATGCCCATTTGTGTTTCTTTTAGTTTTTTTATGGGCGGGAAAATAAACTGCCTGTAATAGCAGAAGTGTGCACTTTACAGATTTACAGAGTCATACAACAACATAGGGTATTACCCCAGTGTGTAAATTGATTCATGGTTGATCTGGCAGACTATTGTCCAGCATATTTTGTCGTAATTGCAGTCATTAATTTGAAGTGTGTATGAATGACATTGACATTGATGGAATGTATAGAACTGGTTTAGAACTGGGTTTCAATACTTAACCCTAATCACAGGACTGTGTAGGTGCTGTTGTTGCAGTGCCAGGGGATGATGTCCTGTCTGGCTTCACCTCTTTGATCAGTGATCACACAACCAGTCATGCCTGCTTGCGACAGCTGAACAATCCACAGACATGGGTCCCAGCAGAGGTGGGGAAGTGTGTTAGATGTTTGTGCAGCAAAACTCTCCTAAGAAAATACTGTAATGAAAATTAGGGGATATTTCAAAATGAAATATCCTATATGTTTTGTGTACAGACACATAAAAGAATGGATTAGCATAGCCATTATTTGAAAAAAAATTTAACTACTTCAGATTAACCCAAAGAAACTGTTGGTGTGGATGAGATTTGTTTATGTTAATTTTGAAAGCTAATAAACTGGAGATCCTCAGCCTTTTTAATGCTGTTTTATCCTATACAATCAATACTCATTATCCTATAATGAGAAAACAGAAGTTTAGAAGAAAGTCAGTTTCAGCTGCTATGGTGGTAATGAAATTAACAACATGTACACTAGAGGAACAGCAATGAGAAGACCCCCAAATCAGGATTGATTTAATAGGTGAAGGCCATTGACAATTTTTCCCTATTTTTTTTCTAGTTTTACAGATGGCTAGGGTCAGCTGTTAGTCATCACTCCTGGTGCCATGGTTCGGTACCTGGATTCTACAGAGATTGCACAGGTAGTCTTTAAATATGTGCTATTGCAAGAAGGTTTGCTGTGTCTCCCAGCACAGTCTTAAGAGTATGGAGGAGATTCCAAGAAACAGGCAGATACTATGAGAGCTGGACAAGGGCGTAGAAGGTCCTTAACCGCCCACCAGGACTGCTATATAAGCACTGGCAGAGCCCTACAAAAGGCAACTGCTGTGAATGCGTCTGACCAAACAATCAGAAAGCTCATGTGACAGATGTGTAAGGGTCTGTGGAGGCATATCTCATAAGATATACGGCATGATTAAACATGTCACTGACCATACCACTGCAAAGACAAGAATAGATAGAAAATGTTAAGAAGCCATATTAGGCTAAAGCACAGCACTACAACGCAGTAGCTATCTATTTACAATCTAATATTTTCATAATCACTATAACCAGTTTCATGTTCCTGTTAGGCAGATCATAGTCAGATAGTACTGGAAATGTTTACGTTGGATATACAAATACAAATAGGTATTAAGATATATAATATATTAAGATTAATAATTTCCGAATGATCCACCCTTAAGATGATATTTAATCAGTAAAAATCATTTGGAAAAAAGGAAAAATTTGCAATAACATGGTTGCATAACTATGCACACAAACTAAAACTTTGTTTGAGTACCTTTTAATTTTATGGCTGACATGTTGCATTGTAGAGTGGACAATCTTAGCCCACTCTAGGTCCCGTTTCGAGTCATGGTCCTCCCTAGGTTTCTTCCTTTTACCTTCAGGGAGTTTTTTCTTTCCACTGTCGCCCTAGACCTGCTCAATTTACGATTGCCATTTTAAGAGAATATAATAATGTAAAGCTGCTTTGAGACAATGCAGCATTGTAAAAAGAGATGGGTCTTGTCCAGACGTGGTCGTCCTGTCTTTTCCAAGTTTAGCTTTAGGTGGTGCTTACCATGCAGAAAGAGATATCAGAAAGGCAGTCAGATACCTGTTTGAGAGGTAGATTAAGGAACTAAGTAATTTGAGTGTCACAGAAGAACACAAGTGGACCAAAGACTAATCCCTGAGGAACTTTTTTAATAATCCTAGGAGGTGAAGAAAGTGAACTTCATGTTAATGATCGATCTTGCAAAAATATGGAGAACTGAATATGAATATTTATATGATATGAAGAAAGGAAAACGGTTGTCCGAGTAAAGCGTATGCGAGATATTGGACAGGAATGGAAGGAAAAAAACAGATCTGTAGTTGTGCATATCATCTGGGTTGAGTGTTGTCTTTTTCAGTAGTAGAGTAGAACCTCGAGCCAAGAGTAGTTACTATAAGTTTGGACTTGGCAGAGTTCTAGCTTGGTGGGAAGCACTGTCACCTCACAGCAAGGTCCTGGATTTTATCCAAGGTGGAGCGGTCTGGGTCCTTTCAGTGGGAACTCTGCATATCCTCCCTGTGAGAAAACCTTTCCTCCCACAGTAAAAAGTTAATTGATTATGCTAAAGTGTCAATTGTGTGTGTGTGTGTGTGTGTGTGTGTGTGTGTGTGTGCCCTACAATGGATTGTCCTGCCTCACCTAATCATCAAGTGAATATCAAGGGTGTTGCCTACTGTTTGAGTTTGTACTGATGGTTTGTGAGTCAGGTCAAGAGTAAAGAGGACCCTGGACATGTTCAGTAAGGAGATTGAAGAGACCGTTATCATCTGGAAATGAACTGGGAACAAGATCAAAAATATAATTATATATAATATAATTTTGCAAAGTTGATTAGGGATCGATAGATCATAATTTTATGATGGTCTAAAATTAATAATTTACTGTTTTACATGTGATTTTAGTGTTCTTAATATAAATACAACCTCTAATATGCTGATTTAGAAAATGCAGTGTTCCTTTGACTTTTATTTTATTACAGATATTATAAATCCATTACTTTTTATGTGTATGTTTATGTCAACTTCATGTAATTTGTTAAATAAACATAAATTCCTGCATTTCAGGCCTGCAGAACATTCCAAAAAATTGAGCCAGTAATGTAAATAATGAGGTAACTAATGAGGTACAAAATCAGTATTTACGAAAATTATAACCACAACAAAAAAACAACAACAAAAAGAAGAGTTAAGTTTTAAAATGTTTGTTCTTCAGTAATAGTTTAGTGTACTTTTAGAAGAAGTGTAAATGTACAGTACATTTATGCTGAAATATCTGGTGGTACAGATGGTAATGTTTTTCTGTGGTCTGTAATATATTGACCACACCTTCTGCTTTTGCCAGGTTGATGCCATCCAGGTTTATGATTATTAAGACTTTTATACAATATTGACAAAAACATAGAGGGTGATTTTCTATTATTACGAGTTCATATTGGACAAGGTTCTGATGTACAGTTACTGTGTACACATGCTGAATGTTCTAGTCAAAAGCAACAGCAAATCAGATAGAGTAAGACTAAATAGGCAAGATGTGTTTATATTGAGTTGAATATTGCAGTGAATATTGTTTATTTTGAACAAAAAATATTGTACTAGGGACCAGGAGTCGGAGTACACTATGAAAATGTTTCTTTGAGCCTCCTTTGAGAGTGGAAAATGATTCGTACTGCAACAGGATAATGAGCCAGAACACAACACAGAACTTTGCAACAATTATTTGAAGACCTTGAGAATTAAGTGACTGTCCTTCACTGTTACCTGACCCAAACTTTACTGAGCGTGTATGGGGGCACTTGCAGAAAGAGAAAGCTAGTAACATGACAATATACTATATAAGGTATATTGCAAAAGCATTCTGGGATAACAAGGAAGATCAGATTTCAAAAATCAGATTTGTGAATAACAAATAATTAACGTCCCACCGATGTTGGTATGTAGATTATATGATTCATACAACATAAACTTGTTTATTAATTTATAGAAATTATATAGAATCACTTACACTAGTGGTCTCAAACTTTTGGTAGCTATTGTATCAAAGCAAGCAGGATTAAGTAATAGGGATATGATACATTTATTACATTAAATGCATATCTATTTTAGAATGAGCATTACACTTTTGCAGAACTGTAGTCAGAATAATTACAGTGATAGTTACCTTTAAAATAAGAGGTGCCATCAAAAAGTCAGTATTCACTGTTACTCCTGATTATATATAATTGCAAAAGATGACATTATGTTTTCTTGAGTTTAAGTGCTGCATCAAATGTAACATCACTAGGTTCACTATAAAGCTTGCATGATTTTCTTGTAGATATATGCAAATACACACACTTCTATCTATGCAGAAGTAAGCTTTGAAGCTATCTTCCTCTGTGAATAATGATAAGCAAAAAAAATCTGTCACTTTAAAGTTGATAAAAATATTTTTGTTAACAGCCTCTATTGAATTTGTATAGCACCAGGTCAAACACCAAGGCATTGCAAGCTGCTTCTTCCTGTCTGGCTGGGGCCATGGTGTGTGGCATGTGTCAGTAGTCAAAGCACATGAAAAACAGCAAGCCAAAGTGAGGCGATCAGAGCAGGCATTTCCTCTTCTCGGAACTATGCAAATAACTGGCACAGTTAGTGCAGCCAAGCACACCTTCTTTTGGAACAGCTTATTGCATGTAAATAAATGAATAAATATATATATAGGCATCTGACACATCCGTCTGTGAGATTGCATGTTAATGTAATCTGGACATTGAACACTACACTGTATACCATACTAAGCAATGATATATGGAATACTGTAGTGTACTAGTACTGAATAAATAGCTGTATTTCAGTTCCTTCCTTTGAGAAAATTCCAGGCTGGTTCCAGCATCTTTACCTTTAAAACTCTACCTATTATGACAATATAATATTTTATCTGTTATATGTGTTATCTGCAGATTAGTTATAGCTCTGCTAAGCTTACTGTAATGTTTGTGTATGTCAATGTACATAAACAATAAGAGCATGTACATAAACAATAATATAAGATGTGCTGATAATCTGCTGATGTGATCTGCTGATTTGTTTTTAGTTTAAAAACAATTTACATTAAACTAAACCATAAAACTAAATCTTGGGTTGCTTATCAATATGAAATAAGTCGGGGTGTAATAGAGGCAAATGCAGGTTGGAACACCATCTGTTCCCACTGCGATATATACGGTAGTTATTTATTACTGTTGAAGCAGGTGTGAACTGTTGTTTTACCATACTATGGTATGGAATATAATTGAACCAAACACGCTGAATGTTTTTTTAAATAAATATACTGTGAATAAGATTTTGAAAGTACAATTAGCATTCCATATCCATTGGCTCTATATCCACAGATTTATCCAAGACTGGATATATTGTGGGATTGTGGTAGCCTAGTGGTTAAGGTACTGGACTCTGGACCAGAAGGTCCTGGGTTCAAATCCCACCTCTGCCAAGCTGCCACAGTTGGGTTCTTGAGCAAGGCCCTTAACCCACCATTGCTTGGATTGTAAAACTGTATAAATTGTAAGTCGCTCTGGATAAGGGCGTCTGCTAAATGCTGTAAATGTAAATGTAAATATAATATTTAAATAAAAATAATTTAGTTAATTTTACATTTAAATTAAATAATTAAGTTTCAAAAAGCAAAACCTAAAATTGCCATGCACCAAGCACTACGTTCAAATCACATGAATGTGTATGTGGTGATGTGTAGGGGTACCCTGCTGTTCACTGGCAAGGCACGCATGTTGTGTAAGCACTATTCATGCCCGAGCATGAAACAAAGTGTCAGCTGGCTCCTTAAAATGTCTTATACATGCAGCGCAAGAAGCCAAACATTGGTGCATTGGCTTTGGTGCAGGTGTATGAGAGGGTATATTGTGTGCACACAATATATACAGTGGGTACGGAAAGTATTCAGACCCATGTAAATGTATCACTCTTTGTTTCATTGCAGCCATTTGCTAAAATCTAAAAAGTTTATTTTATTTCTCATTAATGTACACTCAACATCTCATCTTTACAGAAAAAACAGACATGTAGAAATATTTGCAAATGTATTAAAAAAGATAAACTGAAATATCACATGGTCATAAGTATTTAGTCCCTTTGTTCAGTATTTAGTAGAAGCACCTTTTGAGCTAGTACAGCCATGGGTCTTCTTGGGAATGATGCAACAAGTTTTTCATACCTTGATTTGGGGATTCTTTTTCATTCTCCCTTGCAGATCCTCTCCAGTTTCATCAGGTTATATGGTGAACGTTGGTAGACAGCTATTTTCAGGTCTCTCCAGAGATGCTCAATTGGGTTTAGGTCAGCGTTCTGGCTGGGTCACAGAGTTGTTCCGAAGCCACTCCTTTGTTATTTTAGCTGTTTGCTTAGGGTCATTGTATTGTTGAAAGGCGAACCTTCAGCCCAGTTTGAGGTCCTGATCACTCTGGAAGAGGTTTTCTTCCAGGATATGTCTGTACTTGGCTGCATTCATCTTTCCTTCAATTGCAACCAGCCATCCTGTCCCTGCGGCTGAAAAACACCCCCATAGCATGATGCTGCCACCACCATGTTTCACTGTTGGTTTTCTCTACACATAACGCTTGGAATTAACACCAAAAAGTTCATTCTTTGTCTCATCATTCCAGAGAATCTTATTGCTCATAGTTTGGGAGTCTTTCATGTGTTTTTTGTCAAACTCTAAACAGGCTTTCACCTCCGTCAGGCTGTTCTGCCATAAATTCCACCATCTCCCCGACTGGTGGAGGGTTGCAGTGATAGTTGACTTTGTGGGACTTTCTCCCATCTCACTACTGCATCTCTGGAGCTCAGCCACAGTGATCTTTGGGTTCTTCTTTACCTTTCTCACCAAGCCTCTTCTCCCATATTTGCTCTGTTTGGCTGGATGGCCAGGTCTAGGAAGAGTTCTGGTCGACCCAAACTTCTTCCATTTAAGAATTATGGAGACCACTGTGCTCTTAGAACCTTAAGTGCTACAGATTTTTTTTGTAACCATGGCCAAATCTGTGCCTTGCCTTAATTAATCTCTGAGCTCCTTGGGCAGTTCCTTCGACCTCATGATTCTCTTTTGCATTTACATGCACTGTGAGCTATGAGGTCTTATATAGACAGGTGTGTGTCTTTCCTAATCAAGTCCAATCAGTTCAGTTAAACACAGCTGGATTCCAAAGAAGGAGTAGAACCATCTCAAGAAGGATAAAAAGAAATGGACAGCTTGTGAGTTAAATATGAGTGTCACAGCAAAGGGTCTGAATACTTATGACCATGTGATATTTAAGTTTTTAATAAATTTTAATAAATATACAATAATATGAACATGTGTGTTTTTTCTGTCAAGATGAGATGCTGAGTGTACATTAAAGAAATTAAGAATATGCATATTGACAAATATTTTGTCTAATACACAGAGTCAGTGAAGGATATTGATTCTTCAGTGGTAAGTCCTTGAAAGGCTGGAACAGGTAACTGAATGTCAGCTCGGAGAGAAAAGAGAAAATGTTGTTACTTATTGATTATAATAACAGAGCCTATTACCAATCACGGATGCCATGTGCAGCATGAAACTCCTAACATTAATTATAGCTGCATAGTTAGAAAGAGGAGAACCAGAAGGTAACACAGCCAAGAGGGATCACATGAGACATCAGAACTCTACCTCTCCAGCAATCAACAAATCTGAGTGATTGCACAAGACAGCAACCCCACATCCCAGATCACCTTAAATCTCTCTGACTGTGGGCAAGATATCAAGGCACGGATACCTTAGGCTTAAATATATAGATCAGGAGAACCAAAGCCTGGCCCAGTCAGACCAAAGCCTGGCCCAGCCATGACAATTATTTAAAACACACAGCCAGGGTAACTAAGGAGTGGCTCAGTAAGAAGCATTTGAATTTTTTTAAGTGGCCTGGCCAGTCTCCAGACATGAATGCAATAGCAAATTATTGGAGGGAACTGAAACTCAATCTTTCCCAGCAGCAGCCCTGAAACTTGAAATATCTGGAGAAGATCTGTATGGAGAAGTGGTCCAAAATTCCTGCTGTAGTGTGTGCAAACTTGGTCAAGAACTACATGAAACATCTGGCCTCTGTAATTGCAAACAAATCAAATATTAAGTTCTGTTTTCCTTTTGTATCAATAGAATAGATTTCCAGTCTCCCACTGTTGAAGTATACCTATGATAAAAATGACAAAGCTCTTTATTCTTTGTTGGTGGGAAAACTTCTGCAAAATCATCAGGGTATCAAATACTTCTTTTCCCCACTGTAACTTCCATGTTTTTGGACTGTAGATGCCGATGCGAGGATATGCAAATTTCAGACAGAAAGGACCCATACACATGCACAAAGGAAGATTGTATGAGATGAGGTCACTTGACTGGATTGGAGCATTAAATGAAAATGGACATGATTGCCTGTAATGTACTGAGTAACTTCGTTGGAAAGGCCAGAAAAAATTAAACATCATGGTTAAGTTTTTAAAGTTAAACATTTTTGTTTTGATGTAGAGCTATAGAGCTACAGACAGTGACTGAAATTGCATGTCCTATCAACACAAATATTGTTCAGTGACCATAATAATAAAAGTGTTGGTAATTTTAGTGCCCTGGCCTTCAATAAATACATTTTGGGTAAGCTGGTGAGGAAAGCCCACAAAAGAGAACCTAGGCCCCTGTGGGATCTGAAGAAAGTAGTCTCACATCAAGCATTTTAAGAGCTGTGTTTTTTTGTGAGAAGTACAGTTTGCACACAATACGAGAATGGGTTTTTATTTTCTTAAATTAAATTTATCTTTTGAAATGTTTTATTTATCTGATATTTCCAGTGTGATCTTAAGGTCATTATATTGTAAATTATTACATTTTTAATTTTTATTTATTGAAATTAAATTAAATTTGTATTTTTATTTTTGTATAACCACTGTAACACCGCCCCACCCCATAAACAGAGGGATTTGTTTCATTATGAGTTAATGAATGAGTGAATGAATGAATGGCATTTTTTGTTTTATTTGTACATTGAAATTGAACAAATTGAAATATTGTCTGATATTACTATAAAGCCACCTGTAAAGTACAGCTATATGAGCAAAATAAGAAAGATGTGAAAGGGTAGTTTAATGAAACGCATTTGAATTAGAAGTAGCAAGGGAGCAAAACACCTTGTTTTGTCTGGAAATAGTTAATCAGTATAACAAGGTCTTTTTAGTGGATCTCTTTGCGTATGCTTGAATTTGCACTGCTTTAAATCTGTCGCAAAAAGTACAATCTTGATTTATTTCCCTTAAACAATCAGTGTTAGTAAAAACATAAGTAACTATCTTGTGCCAGTGTAGGATACCAACATAGACATTGGTGTGAGGAGTAACATCTGTATGGACTCCTTCAAGGAAGATTAAGGTTAAATGAACTATATGGGTTTATCAGAATGTTAACGCTTTGATTAAGCATGTTTTCTGGTTTTATTCTCTTTGCTCCACTTAATGCTGTTTTATGGTGTGGAATGTTGTGACTTTTTATGGCAGTACAGATTAGTTTTTTCTACAAACAGGTGCTAGGATTAGTGGTACCTGGCTTCCAACATTTAAAAACCTGGTCTATGAAGACACAAAATAATTTTCCTGATTCTGAAATACCTGAACTATGAATATTCAAGATTACATAATAAAAAGCATTGTAATAGGCCTGTTTTCATTTAGGTTTGTTTCTCCTAAGCATGGTTTCCTCTCTGAGAGTGCTGGAACCTGCTTGGTGTGATGTCAGTGATGTCTATTTCCATTGCTGAACACGTGATGTAGTGCAGCTGAGTGAGAGGAGGTGTTGCTGGTACTTTTGCTCATGTAGACACATACACGCATGAACAGCACTGTGAGGGCTGAGGAAGTGTGAGGTGCCAGTGTCAGGTCTCTAGTGCTCCCAGCAGCCCACATTGCATACACTCAGCTTCCTGCTGAAGCCTGCAATCTGATCTCTGCTTGCGTATTCCGTGTGTGTATGTGTGTGTTTGTGTGTGTTTGTGTGTGTTTGTGTGTGTTTGTGTTTGTGTTTGTGTGTGTTTGTGTGTGTGTTTGTGTTTGTGTGTGTGTGTGTGTGTGTGTGTGTGTGTGTGTGTGCGTGTGCGTGCATTTGTGCCTTTTCTGTCTTTCTTGAGTGTAGCAGATAAAACTGTGACAGCTCATTGTATGTTCCTTTATGCACCTTGAGTTGTCCAAAATGAAATTTTTAAATCCTGGACAAATTTCTACCTGTGCTTTTAAACCGTTTTTAGCAAGAATCTTTCACCTATGTTTACTCCTCTCAGTTTCCCTATATGGCCAAAGCAGAATGTGTGGCAATATGTGATTCATTTAAGTGTAAGAGAAGAATTCGTCCTGAAGTGCAGAATCTGGGCAATTTTGCACCGGTAGTGAAGCAGGTGGAAGGGGAGGTGTTCCACTTCATCTCAGTGCTACCGCTTTTTTCATCCCATCTGTGTGCTTGGCAGAGGCCATTAAACCAACATTGCCAGTCTCTTGGTTCACCTTCTAATTTAGGCCCCCTCTGCCCACCCAACAATCAAAGGCGCATCCGCTCTTCTGGTTTCCATGGCACTCTCCTTTGGCTTGGCAGTTACGCTCTCTGTTCAAGATCTCCTGAAGAGAATTTTGTCATATCTTAAATGCTATATACTGCAACTTATACATTACATTGAATGGCATGTGTGGTATGTTTTGTATGCACCAGGAACATCAGGGTGTTGAACAAAGGGTACATTTTTTACAGGAAAAATTAAGCATTTATTCATCCATTCATTCAGTGTCTTATCCAATTATCCTGTTCAGGTTCGCAGGAGAACCAGTGCGTAGTCATCAGCACAGGAAGCAGAAAGCAACCCAAGACAGGGTGCCAATCTTTCGTAGGGCACATGCACTTACACACTCGTACACACAGTTACAAACTAAGAGTTCTGAAACTGTAAAGGTTGTGTGTTTTTATTTATTTATTTTTATTTTATTTTATTTTATTCTTATTTTTTTAGATAGGAAGACAAGGGTGGGGGGTTTAGTTGAGGTAAGTGCGGAATAAATGGGTCTTCAAACAGCGTTTGAAGATAGCCAGAGACTCAGCTGTTCGAACATTGAGGGGAAGTTCATTCCACCACTTAGGAGCCAAAACAG
>JAVSBV010149820.1:0-15408 GCA_033117975.1 Parotocinclus spilosoma
TGTGTGTGTGTGTGTGTGTGTGTGTGTGTGTGTGTGTGTGTGTGTGTGTGTGTGTGTGTATATATATATATATATGTATATGTATATGTATATGTATATATGACCCCAACTTTTTAGGAATGTGTTGCAGACCTGAAATGCAGGAATGGATATTGAAATGGTTTACTGTGTACAATGAAATAAAAGTCAAAGTAAATTTAAGGATTTATTTATTTGAATTTCTTGACCGTTGCAACTTTTTGTGATTTGGGGTTGTAGTTAGTTGTTGTGTAAGGTGTGGTAAGTTCAGTAAGTGTATGATGAAGCACTTCAACGTCTTAATGAAGGTCTTAAGTTTGAATCTAGTGTGGATTTGAATGCTGATCAGTTTTTAAGTTACTTCAGTGCATGAATTTTCTGGATTATCGCATGGTGACGTGTTGGTCCTTGGTTTTTTAGATGTAGATTGCCTGTGCTTCTGGTTGTGTAACAGGCTGTGTTAGTGTAGATTACGGTATCTGGCATGTCCTTTATGTGTAGTCGACGTTAATGTAAAGTATGTGAAAAGTGTAATCTCTGGTATTATAAATGAAATGCTGTACTTGGGACTATTTGAATTATTGTGTCGTGCTGTATATGATGTAACATTCCATGATACACTTTTCTGCATATTGTCCAAGTTTGTGCTTTTACAACTCCATGTTTATTTACTTTACCAATTCAGATTTTTAAAAATACCTTTTACAATTTTGGAATATTTAAAATAAATACGGTTCTCCTCTTCTGATTGTGAGTTGCTACTAAAACACTGGCAGACTGTATTATATTATAATACATTATTATGTTATAATATGTATTGTGTGACATTCTTTCTGTAACCAGCATTAAACATGGTAGCCCTTCTGTCAATTCAGACCAGATGGAATTTGCTGTCCCTCAGCATTGATCAGCCTTGGGAATCCAACACCGCTGGTTCATGGTTTGTCCTTCCATAAACCACATTCAATAGGAACACTCTAATATTCACCAGGGCAGTTCCAACCCACATGTCTAGTGTATCCCAGGCACTGACATGACCAGTGGTCATAATGTTTTGACTCAGTTGTGTGTACTGTGCTTGCATATAGGTTTCTATCTAATTATTAATATATCAGTATTTTATTATAAGAAAAGGACAACCTAGAGTTGGGTGACAGAAGAATTTGATATTGTTATTACATTCACTTATATGCCTTTCTGAGAGTTATTACAGATATTACATTTGACTGCTTATAGCAATAATCATTAGTTGATTGGAACACAATTTTCTACCCCTTTTTTCATGTTAATTATATGCATATACATTAAGTACTGTGATTTAAAGTTCTGGACATGCATAATAGACAACTCCAAATTTTCTAAAAGGCAACATGTATGGCAGCAATTCGATTCAAGTGTCTGATGAACTCCAACAAAGACACACCTTATTCTACATAATTAACAATTTACTTTTTAATTATATTCTTATTTCCACTGTGTGCTAGTTCAGCTTGTTTATGGTTGTCTTTTTCTATATTTCATTTGGTGTTCCAAATTAACCCATAATTAACCCGTGTCTTAGATTTGAGAAATACTGACTTGACTCTTTTGACACTCTGCATCATCCCTTTTTCAACACAGATTGCCCAATTGTCACTGGCAGTATTGCTCTTTGTGTATTCTGCACACAGCTCCGAGTCTAACAATCTGGTTTTATGTTACATTTATCCAGGTTTAACCTATTACCATTGAACCACATGTCAGTCTTATTGGTATGCTGTAAAGATGTAATGGTGGAAAATGGGATGATGTGCTTCATCAAGCTGGATTATGCGTTTTTATATATCTAATGCAATTGCATTTTGTAAGAACCAGAGTACACAATCGTGTGTCATGAGTACGCATCCTT
Source organism: Parotocinclus spilosoma (assembly GCA_033117975.1). Lineage (NCBI taxonomy): Eukaryota > Metazoa > Chordata > Actinopteri > Siluriformes > Loricariidae > Parotocinclus > Parotocinclus spilosoma. The sequence continues at coordinate 1,907 of JAVSBV010149820.1, forward strand.
TACCCTAGACAGGGCACCAATCCATCATAGGGCACACACAAACACACACTAAGGGCCACTTTTAGAGACACCAGTTAACCTAAGACACATGTCTTTGAACTGTGGGAGGAAACCGGAGTATCCGGAGTAAACCCACGCAGGCACTGGAAAGATATGCAGACTCCACACAGAAAGGACCCAGGCCGCTCCACCCTGAGATTGAACCCGGGACCTTCTTGCTGTGAGTCAGTGCTACCCACCGAGCCACTGTGCTGCCCCCTACTTGGAATTTTTTTCTACAGAAATAAAAAAGGAATGTTGTCACTTGGTTCTATAAGATATTTTATCAAATGTAAAATTGATAATCATGAGAAATTGTAATTGTGAACTCGTGAATCGAATTGTGAGTAGTTTATCACTAGTGGATTACATTTCGTATACCAAACTCATCAGTTAGAAGCTATTAAATTTAGGACCGGCCAGTAAAGCCACTAGAGCCTAATCTTTCCAATTTGAAAGATCAGGTGAAACAGGACCAATTAGCACTGGATTGCTTAAGCAGTTTGTTGAAGAGAAAGCTAAGCTCAACTCACTGGCAGAGTTCTTATATGAAATGTTGGGGTGAGGTGTATTATGGGAAAAAATGCCACTGCTTCTTTGTTACACCACACTGCAAGAATATTGTCTGCATTGTTCCATGTTATAGTTATGACACGTCTCCCTCTTCTCCCTCCCTTAGAATGTGGAACTGCTGAACAGTCTCGAGGGGGCTCCCACGCGCATCATCAAGGTCCCTCTTCCTCCTCCTTCTCTTTCAGCCACACGTTCATTGCAGGGACAACCCAGTTCTAGCAGCACCCCTCCGGTTGCAGCCTCGTCTTCTGAGCTCAGAGCAGATCCTCCACGTATGGCCACCATCGAGGAGGACTCCAGCGGTGACTCTCCACCAGGCACAAACTTCCCTACAAGCTCTGCAGCGGCTAAGTCATTCGAGGACCTCACCGAACATTCACCACTAAACCGCCAGAGCAACAGGAGGCTGCAAAGACAAGCTCGCGTTGAAAGTAAGGAGACGGAGTGCTGAAAGAACAACGGCCCTGCAAATCACTTCCACACTCCACACTACAAGTAAGCACTTTGCTAGAAGACACACATATGAACCTTTCTAAAGAATCAGCTTAGTGACAATCCGACGTAAAGTAGAACAGCCGTGGGGTGCTGACTGCGCAGTATTTTGTTTAGTCGTGGATTTTATGATCTAAATGTACTAAAACAAGAAAGGGAAAGTAATGTAAAAGAAGCTAGAGGCTGCAGTCTAGAAGTTTGTTGTTTTATTGATGTGCGATATACAGACTAATAAAAAGTGCCTTGCAAATTTCCTCACTGGATTTAAAATGAAGTAAAAGCTGTAATATAACACATGTGGGTGGGTCAGGTTGTATGGATTAGTGAAGCCTGTCTTGGAATAGGACTTATAAAGCGTCTATTTACCTTTTGTAAACTTTAACAGTTGTCACACTATTAAGAGATAGACAGAGGCTTCTCACTGTCTAGTCATAGACCAGGCTCAGTATTTGGACCACCATTCAATATTTTTTCATCAGCTATCCTAATTTTCTTTCTCCTAATCATGACTTGACAAACAGAAGCAGGGAAGCACTAATCCAGTACTGATAATCAGTTTTACTGATTCCAGTTTTTTTTGTGTATGATTGGGAAATTTTCCATGAACTTGTGCTTTATTCAGAAAGTTTCTGACAACACACACACACACACGGTACTGTGCAAAATTCTTAAACCAACACTAGATTTGCTGTTTTAACAATGGTATAATGTTGTTAACATTTGGATTCAAATTTGTCACACTTTGATTTAACACTCAATATTGCTATTTTCCACTGATTTTCATTCCAGTCTTTGTGAACTCTAGCATATCTTAACCTCTTCACCTTTTTACCATTTCAGAAATGTGGTCTCGTGCTCTGCTACCCTCCTTTAAAGACTATAAAAGCTGTTGTTTTTTCCGATTTAGGTATTTATTTATTTCAGTTGTTTGATATGGTATACAAGTTTTCTGTATTTAGGATACAGGAAATGCATAAATAGAATCTTTGTAACTCTAGGCTGTATTCTGCTAGTGACAAATTATTAAATAAATCAATCAATTTTATTCTATACAGTCATTATACCATTGCTAAAAACAATATGTTTAATCTAATGGTGGACTTTTGCACTGTATTATATTGTACTATACATGAATATACAATATTGCCATTATATAAAACTATATATTCACAAGACTTGCCAAATTCGTCATTCATTACTCTTAATACACAACTTATTATAACATTGAACTATCTTAATGCATTTCTTTGGGCTCAGATAAACTGAAATCTAAAAATAGAAAGATTTACAGATCTGGGAAAAGAGCCCACTGCAAAATACAGTGTCTTTGATTTTACTATTTGCAGATACAAGAAATGAGTGACATAAAGAAGATTTAATGCAGCAACAGCAATCAAATAACAAAGATTCAGAGCTTTCAGATATGGATTAATAATACAATTATAATAAAACAAAGAAGTTTATATTACTATATTAATATTAATGTTTAACAAAATACTTAACTTATATAACTTAACTAATAATACTAACTTAGAAAAGCTCAGACATAAGTGTTTTAGTCACAGGTTTCATTTGTTTTGTACTTTTGTAATGCATCTCTGTCGCTGCCATACCTGTAGATGTGGTAATTTTAAGAAAATCTGGCGTAGAATAATTTTTTTGACTGTACATGGGTGGACCTTGTGTTACTGGTTTTACAGGACAACCTAACCAACTTCCTAAATGGGTTCAGTTGATCCCTAAATCTTAAGTAGACAATCATGTACCAAGGGCCCTGGATTCAAGGGATCTGTTACATCTAATGCTCGTAAGAGTATTGAGAACATTAGCAGATTTTTATGGTTCAGTAAGAATGATACCATGCATGCTTGGATCTCTGTAGTGAGGCAGTTTTTGTTACTTTGTATGAACTTCTTATGTTAATCCTGCTTTACTGGAATAATCGAATGAAATACACGGAATCTTATTATAAAACTCACAATCAGGGATGATATGAAATTTTGCTGTATTTTGTGAAATGTTTAATTGTTGAGTTGTTGTAATAATAGTAGAATATATTGTATAGTCCCTTATAACCTAAAGTTTTTTAAAGAGTAAGGTAACTGTGACTACTTCAAAAACTAATTTTGTATGATTTATGATGTTGCAGCTAAAGTGAACGTGTGTACTTTTCTGAATTGCTTATACATGTCTTAGGCTTTACAATTTATGTTAACCATTGATACTGTATTTCATATTCATATCTCCCATTTCCACAGCCGTAAAAGTATTGAAATTATGGTTTGATGCCCATGTCACACACCTGAGAGCATTTTGCAATATGCCATAAAACTGTGGAGTTTTACATTTTTGTGGTGTATCATTATATTTTCAGTTGAAGTGTTGTAATGATTCATATGTGGCACTCGTATGATGCTTGGTTGTATATTTCAGATAAATAAAATTTGCACCACTCCATAGGCATCTTCCTTGACTTTAGTATATCTTTAAAAATATATTACAAGCTGATCATTTGTTTGCCTTTAGTGTCACTAATTAAGAATCGGTCTTCATTATTCAAATTTTATCATTCAAGTTTTATTATATACTGAACAACTCTGTACGTACTGGTAATTCCAAATTATGTCAAATTTCTACATCTTCACTTCTGTTGCCACTTTGATCTGCAGCAATTTATCTTGATTACAAATCCACCCCAGGTTCTAGACTTCCAGATTACTGCTGCACTGTCATAATTACACAGTTCTGAAATTGCTGTTATATTGTTCTGACATTTTTTACAATCTATATGCAATTGAAAGTACCTTCCCATCACACATTTGGAATCCCTCAAACACCTAAACTCAATTCAAAACATACAGACAGATCAAAGTAACTAACTGCATCATATTACAGAAGCTCACTGTTGTTGACCTGCTGAGCTTAATCATTTAAGAGGCTGTTCTCTGGGTTCCTACAGTCTACATCAGCCCAGTAAGGAAGGATAAATGGCAGATCAGCCACTTTACTCTCCAATAGGTTCCATACGTGCTCACCAACAAACTGGTTGCCCTTCTCGGAGAGATGTATGCCATCAGATAGATACACTGAGAAATCCTGAGGGGCAAAACAGAAGTAGGTCATTATTGATACCATTGTATTTGACTTTTCAATAACCAAAAGTTGTTAAGTATAACCACGTACAAATGAAACTGGAGAGGGCAGTTATAATAACGGTAGTTGGGTTAATGACTAAACAGTGATGCAGTTGTGTTCAAAATAATAGCAGTCCCACATCACTAGCAAGATAAATTACTGTTTTTGTTAGAACTTCAACTTCTACACTGCAAGTAAGTTCCTAGAAGGTTTAGTAAAATTATAGAAAACCAACAGACCCAACAGGCATGACATGCATGCTGCTGATTCTGTGAAACTGAATCATGTACTGAAAGGGGCGTGTTAAAAAAAAATAGCAGTGCCGAGTACAATTGGTGAGGTCATTGATGATGTGAAAAAAATTGGTGTCAAACAGGTGGCCCTTATTTAAGGATCAAGGCAACTGACACTATATTCTGGCTGTGCATTTGTCCTTGAAAAACAAAGTAAAATTGGTCGTTCAAGACTGTTCAGAAGAAGAGCATTCTTTGATTAAGAAATTGATAAGAGGGGAAAACCTATAAAGAATTGCAGAAAATTATGGGCTGTTCAGCTTAAATGATATCAAAACACTTTAAAATGGCAGCCAAAGCCAGAAAGGTGAGGAAGAAAAAGAAAAACGACTATTCAAATAAATTGGATAATAACCAAAATGTCAAAGGCTCAGCCAATGATCAGCTCCAGGAGGATCAAAGAAAATCTAAGATTGCCTGAGGGTACTGTAATAATCAGACGCCGTCTATGTGAAGCCAAGCTACCATCAAGAAGCCCTTGCAAAATCCATTGTTAAAAGGAAAACCACATTGACTGGCATAAAAAGAAATGGCATACGATTTTGTAGACTGATGAAAGTAAGATTGTTCTTTTTGGGTCAAAGGACCACAAACAGTTTGTCAGATATCCTCCAAACACTGAATGCAATCTACAGTACACACTGAAGACGGCAAAGCATGGTGGTGCAAGCATCATGATATGGGGATGTTTCTCATACTATGGAGTTGTTCCTATTTATCGCATTCCGGGGATCATGGATCAGTTTGAGTATCGGTACATCAGAATACTGGAAGAAGTCATGTTGCCCGTATGCTGAAGAGGAAATGCCCTTGAAATGGGTGTTTCAACAAGACAATGACTCCAAACGCACCAACAAGCGAGCAAAATCATGGTTCCAGACAAACAGAATTCATGTAATGGAGTGGCCAACACAATCTCTGGACCTTAATCCCAAAGAAAACTTGTTGGCTGACATAAAAAATGCTGTTCATGAGGAAAAAACCTATAAATGCAGAGGAATTGTGGTGCTAGAAGTTGGTCGACATGTACCACAGATGTGAAGCAGTTATCAGAAACCGTGGTTATGCACCTAAATATTAGTTTATGATTCTCAGGAAAGTTGAATCTTCAAACATTTCTTAGTTTATACGATACATTTTTGATTTTGTAAAGAAAGATGTCAACACTGCTATTTTTTGGAACATTATATTTATTGACTATCTGTGAAATACTATCGAATTCAATTACTTTTGCTAATTTTCTTGCTTTGAAATAGAATATGCAATGTTCCCAGTGCATGTGTTCATTAAAATAAAAATAAAAGAATTGAGGTTTGCTCACCTTTTTAAACACACTGCTATTATTATGAACATAACTGTATGTTAAGATACAACGTTACGAAAAATGTTACTAGTACACATAGAATTCATATCCCTTGTATTGGAGAATTGAGCTAACAACTCCTAAAATGTTATAAGTTAGTAAATTAGTTTCCCTAAAAGGACAAGGAGAATTTTAAATGAAAAGATGTTTTGTCAGTTCATTTTCATGCCTTCAATTCATTTAGTTTATTTAACATCGCTCTTAATCGTCAAAGGCCACTTAATGACAGACACGCTTTTACATCATTGCCTCTTTTCATTACGATAAGTTCAAAGTGTTGCCTTGGCCTCTGAATTTCCCCAATTTCATGCCAATTGAGTATCTGGATCCACAAGTCTAATCCATGGGGTTTTCACCTTACAATTTACAGGACATTGTGAATTTGCTTCTTGTTTTGGTGCCACATACCACAGGACACCTTGTAGAGGTTTTGTAGAAACCATTAGGCAGGTTTTAGGACTGGACCCGTATATGATTTCATGTTACAATATAGGTCATTTTATATCTCAATAACAATATCACAGCATAGCACATTTGATTTTTCTTTATAAAATGACCACATGGAAGCTCATTTCTTATTACATGCTGAATTATACACACTCAACAAATAAAAGCTACTTTCTCATATTTAACTGTATTTGGAAACTTTGAGAAAATTGTTAAGCATATAACAAAATAGAAAATAACAACGTAGATGTAACAACATAGGTGTAATACAAATGCTCGAGAAACAAGTGCAAGTTTCTTGGCTGATTCCAATAATTGGCTCATTTAGTGCACTGCAGAATGTAAATGTTTTAGGAACAGAAGCGGTTATGATCTTGATCCCACCACCACCTGTGATCACGCTATAAATCAGCCGATTATGGTCATTGCCTGATTAATCTCTAAACACATGATTTTTGCAAGAGATTTGTTGTGTTTGAGTCCGACACAGGAAGTGATCCGCAGCATAGCTTGCAACATCCCAAACAATGTCCATGTGACAGAAGTAGCCCAACTTTTAAGCATGAGCAACTTGTTTTGTCCTTGAAATGATCCTGTCATGTTTTGCATCCACATTCCTTCAGTTTGTGTCCGTCGCCCTTAACATTGCTTTAAAAAAACTTTTAAAAGATTCTTTATGTATCTAGAATTTCTGCAGACTGTTGGCCAGTTAATTGGTTAGAGTGTGCGGTTGTGTCAGTCACCTGTCCATCTTTCTGCATAAGGGACCAGAGGTCGAGCACATCTACTCCACAGTGGCCTGCTGTCTGGACACACACCTGAGCATACTGACCAGTTGTAGAATTCAGACGGTTCAGAGGCCAGCCTGAGGGAAAGGAACAAAAGGAACATTATCCATGCTGTGTTTGGGCACCATTTCATAACATATGTTTTGTTGAAATTCTTTGGCAAGGTCTCTAAGGTAGTAAGTTTGTTCCTAGCAAATTCAACTTCTTTTTACTTTCGAAAACTTGACATGACATATTTGTGGGGGTGCCCAACCTCTAGCATAGAAAAATATTTATGGTAGCCAAAGTGTATAAAGACCTTTCAGGACACACTCTTTATTCCAGAGTTGCTCATGAACTGGTGGAGGGGTAATAAATATAACCTTATCCTTGGGGATGCCAGACGAGGCCAAATAGTTGACCATGTCCTTCAAATTCTTCGAATATTCCTCACAAGGAACATGCTGCTGTGGGTTCTTATCTGAGAAGCATAGAAAATGTATTTTAATTCATAGCATACAAATTTCAAGTCAGCATTTAGGAAAGCTCAGGGTCAGTTTTTTTTACTAAGCTCTTACCTTCCAAAGCAGAATCATTGGCACCAAAAAAGACAATCACTGCTGCAATGGGAGGATGTGAAGCATCGTGATTCGGAACAATCCGGGGAATAATTATTTTAGCCCATCGAGTGTTGTATCCAGACAGACCTCTGTTCACCACATCACATTTTCTAACAAAATAAAGAGGTACAATACTCATTCACTCTTACAGACATACAGTACATTCCCTATTTATTCATTAATCCTTTTCATATCAGCATTAACCTGTTCTGGGTCACAGAAAAGCCAGACCATAGACAAGCCACCCTTACACAAAGTTCAATGTGTGTTCAACAGTGCACACTTGCACACTTTACTCACACACCTCACTCACTCTGGGACCATATAATGACGCCAGTTAACATACTGCATGTCTCTCCAATCTCACTGGAAAGGGCTCAGATAATGGATATGATATCCATTATCTCATATGGGAAAATAAAATTTAAATCCACAATCAGAATTTCAGTCTTCTTTACATATTTTTGGGTTTTAATAATTTCAGACTAAATGAAGCAGAGATATTTTGTTTTATCTGGTCACCTTTTTATTTTATTTGTTAATAAATTTCCATTCCTGCATTTCAGGTCTGCAACACATAAAAAAAAAAAGTTGGGACGGGGCAATTTAGACCTAGTAATTAATAATAAACAATTAATGAATATAGGTGCTCTTGTCGGGTGAATGTGAAGCAAAGCCAAAGATGGTAATATTTCTTTTTATTTATAAGATCTGTAATTAAACAGCTGGTTAAAAATGAAAGAAAAGGGCAAAATTGAGGCATTATCACTAGTGGTCTAAGATATTGGGTCCTCTTAATATATAATGCTAAATTATGCAAGACTTGTTTGAGGGGCACAGTTGCTGCTTAACAATCAGTCACAGGGTTCAACTGTGCTTAAAAATACTAAATAGATTAACTGATTTTATACCAATGTTGGCATTGCCATGGAGAAGAAATGTCAAACAAATGAATCCTAAAGAAATTATGTTAATTGTATTACCTATACATACAACTATAGAACTATCATTACCTCGGCTCACTTTGTGTGAAATATTTGTGGACGTCCATTAGTCCATGAGAAAAACAAAACAAGTTGGCTTTGAAATAAATCATTAGCCACTCGAAATGCTGGGACATTATGAGAAATGCAGTACCTGTATCAATGTAATTTGCATGGCATCTCTTGTAGTTCTGCTCAGCAATCCAGAATAAAATTCTACAGCCAAACATTTAGTGGGGCACACACCCCTGCCTTACACAATGTGTGTATACTGTATATAATATTATATATACACACTACGCACTATGTGAATTTCCCCAATGTGGGATTAATAAAGGTTTATCTTATCTTATACAAAGCTCACAAACATTAGGTGTTATTAATTTTGAAATAACCCCTCATTTTTGTGAGCAGTATATATTGTGCATTTAAATACACAAATATATATATTAACAAATATTTTAGTTTTAGGTTATATTTACTCTTTGAATGTGCTGTTTATTGCTCTTGGGTGACTTTAAACAAATTATTATGATTATTATTATTATTATAGTCATATTATTAAAAATAAAGTCATTCATTACACTCTGAAATGTTATCCTCCTATTAATTTACTGTGATGCTAATACCATGTTGCCAGTTGTTTTTAAAATGCTTAATCACTTTGGGTCAGACTACAAACAGGTTTCATTATTATAATTATTATTATTGTTGTTAATATTATTATATGAAAATAATATGAAAATAGTTGTTAGTATTCATCTACTTGCAAGGAAATACAGTTGAAATAAATTAAGGCTTATCGTATTATTTTTTTTTAATATACATTGCACATTTTATTGCCTCGGTCTCATACTTTACAGTCACAGTGGTGAGTTTAATATAGCACGTTCGAATTGCATCGTCCTTATGACTGTAAGATACAGAATCATGAAGGCACCCTTTCAGTTACAGCCGTTAAGGATCTAAGCTTCGAATATCCTATAATCAGGCATGGTTTCGAAGTTTTACTCTCACTTACCTCGCAAGCTTGTTTGCTAGTTCAGCTCCCCATCCGTTCTTCTGAAAAGAAAACTGACACCCAAACACAGAAACATGAACGCACTGCTGAGTGATCAATACACTGAGCACATCAATGCACATATCCTGACTTACCTGTGTGATTGAGTCTCCAAACAAAAGCACCCGAGGAAACACGACGTTCTTCAGCACAGACATGATTAGAAACAAAAATACAATATACGTTTCAAACAGACTTCTTCCCTGGTTCAATTAAGCGCTGGTGAATCAGTGGAATATGATGTGCGCCATCTACTGTGGACGACATGCGTTATCACATTACACTGTCACTGACTGTTACTGTCTGAAAGCTGTACAATTATAATAATAATAATAATAATAATAATAATAATAATAATAATAAGTATGCAAACAATCCTATCTCTATTCTTCTCTGTCATCGCAAAAAAAAAGCTAAGGCACTTAGCAGGCAGCAGTCACTTTAATAGGTACACATGTTCAACTTCTCCTTTAAGCAAATATCTAATCACGTCAGCAATTCAATGCATTTACATATGTAGACATGGTCAAGACGACCCACTGAAGTTCAAACTGAGCAACAGAATAGGAAAAAAGTGGCATTATTTAAGTGGCTTTGCAGGTGGCATGTTGGATTTCCACACACAGCCATCTGTGGGGGTTTATATAAATTGTTATTAATGACTTTATTCACTTTGAGCCAGACGAAAAAGGTTTTATTATTATTATTAATATTATTATTATATACACAGTCATCTGTAGGGTTTTTAAAGATTAATTAAAAAGAAGGGAACATTTTCCAGTAAGTGGCATGAAGATGCCAGAGGTCAGAAGAGAAGGGCTAGACAGGCAACGGTAACTAAAATAAGCACTTGGTACAACTAATGAATGCAGAAAAGCATCTCTGAACACACAGCACATAACCTTGAAGCAAATAGGCTACAGCAGAAGACCACACAGAATGCAACTGCTCTGAGCTAAAACTGCATCTCCAGTTTGCACATAGTAACCCATACTGGAAAATAGAATATTGGAAAAAAAAAGTCGTCTTGTTTGATGAGTCTCGATTTCTATGATAGGGTCAGAATTTAACATAAAGCATGAATCAGTCTTTTATCATCAGTTCTGGGTAGTGGAGGTATAATGGTGTGGAGGATATTTTCTTGGCCCCTTAATAATAAGTGAGCATGGTTTAAATGAAACTGCTTTCCTGAGAAATGATGCTGTCATTGTGCAGGGATGGGCAAGTCGAGGTGTCAGTAAGGGCAGCAAAGAACCACTAATCTCCAAAAAAGCATCAAGGGCAGACCAAAATTCTGCAGGAAATACATGGTGAGTCAAAAGACACAGGAAACGATTTTATTTCAGAAACAAAAGGGGAAATGACATAATTTAATACCTCAGCAAGTTATGGGGGCCATTAGGTTATGTATTTTAGGCCATGTGGTTAAAACTTTTGTTGTTCATCACAGGTAACTGAAGATGGAATTGATGATTCTGATGTTCGGGGAACACAGCTGCCGTATCATAGCCGCAGACTTCAACAACCAACATCCAAAAAGATCACAAATTTCACACAGCACTGTTGAATCCCTCATAACCAAATTCTATACTAAACTGGGACTGTGGACTAAAAGCCATGTAGTCGTCATCTGCAGTCTGCTACCAACAAACAAACTTCAACAATGCAGCGTGCATGTCCTGTGTCTTTTGGCTTACCCTGTATAGGGATTGGACTGCAGAGGGTTGGGGTAAATGAAGGGGAATGAAGCCCCTTTCAGACGGTATGGGACATGGAAAAATGACTGTCCCATGTTATGTCAACAGTTCAACAGCTTTGAGACCATTTATGTGTGAGGTCGTTTCTCATCCAGGATAGTGAGTTTGCTCAAGTTTATGCCTAAGAACACTGCCATGAATAAGGAATGTTATCAAAACAGCCTCTAAACGTTAAACCATTTTTACAGCATGATGGATCACCATGTCTGTCACAAGGCAAAAAAGATAAACAAGTGGCTCAGTGAATAAAACTTAAACAGAGGTTGGACAAACAAAAACCCAGAAACTGTTATCAAATCCAAGCACTGATTAGACAAGAATGGGTTGCCATCATTCAAGATTTTGCCCAGAAGCCAATAATCATCGATGAAGTCTTTGCTTAAAATGGATGCATACTGCTCACAAAAAATAGGGGATATTTAATTTTGAAATATGAACTATGATATGAAAATCCCCTAATTTTGTGAGCAGTGTATTTGCCAATAAAAAGTATCAAAAAAGTATGGAATGCTTATAATTGTACTTTATGACTGACAGACAGACAGACAGACAGACAGACAGATAGACCGATGGATGGATGGATGGATGGATAGATAGATAGATAGATAGATAGATAGATAGATAGATAGATAGATAGACAGATAGACAGACAGATAGACATACAGATAGATAGATAGATAGATAGATAGACAGACAGACAGACAGACAGACAGACAGACAGACAGACAGACATACAGATAGATAGATAGATAGATAGATAGATAGATAGATAGATAGATAGATAGATAGATAGATAGATAGATAGATTGAGTATTTACAGTACAGCACAAACAAAACAAAACAAAGAGGGTTGTACATAATGCACCCTGAAATGTAGGTACCGGTACAATAAAATACAATTAAAAAAAAAAAACTACGGAACTATGAATAGTCCAGTAAGCTATAGATAAGTGTAAAAAATATCCTACATATTGTGAATAATTCAATATGTAAATATGTACAAAAAAGTATATCTACACGGCATTGTAAGGTAGTAAAGTATGTAAGGTGTAAGTAAAGTGGAGAGTTTAAATCTTTTCAGTCGGTTTGTGATAAGTAGCTGATTCTTCGAGATGAACGTGCTCTAAAGCATTTGTAGTCAATGAAATGTTAACACAACTGTACACATTTGACCAATTTATTTTTTTAACATTTTAATGGAAGCTTCCCTTGCAGTCTAAGAGAAATCACGGCTTCACTGTATGTATATGGTAATTACATAACCAGCAGAAATAACACATGCTTTATCTAACAGGGCTTAATTAGGTTCTTTAAAGTGGATCACAATAAAAATGATTAACATGATAATTATTCAGATAATAATCATTTGTCTAAACCTCATTACTGACCCAAGCCTAATTTCAATATAAAAGAAGTCATGTTCATAAGTGGCAATGAACTCTAACCTTCAGCTGCTCGGTTTAACTATAAGTCACTCTGAATATTCGGGCTTACCAAAGAGTGTAAATGTAATGCTAATTTCAGATATTAAAAGGGTAATGCTGCACGAGACATGTTCAAATAGACACATTGCAATGAGCTAAACCCCAAATGAGCACTTTTTATTACATATAATTATCCAATAATGTGTCCATATCCAAACCACTAATACACATAAAATAAAAGCACACAGAATAAAGTATGATAAGACAGAGATTACAATTACAAGGCACCACAAGTGAAACATAAACCCTGTCAGCTTTCCACTGAGGCTCAACTGTAATTACATGATTCAAGAATAATGGGCTGCTCACAATATAACAACCAAACCAAAGAAGTAGAGCAAGAAACCTGCTCCTCCTAGGGTTGGGCGATATTGAATTTTGCATACCGTCATACCGTCTTCGGATTATATGGCGGTATATGGCATTACCGTGGGGGGGCGCCAGAAGGAGCAGGCCGGCATTTGGATGCTGTGAAGATCTGAAATGCAG
>JAVSBV010149831.1:0-15406 GCA_033117975.1 Parotocinclus spilosoma
GGTTTAATAAACATTTAATATGTTACATAGCACATCCCGTCTTGTAACAAAGGGCATGTTCGTTTAATCGGACCAGCTGGTTATTAGAACCAAAACCATCGCGTCCTGATGTGGTCCCATTAACCGGAATTGACTGTAATTATTTTTACAAGAAATCATCTGCCACAATTATTGGCACCCCAGATGTTAATACTTTGTACAACCCTCTTTTCATAACAAGACAGTGTTTAATCTTCTGGTATATTTAAAATATGGGAGAATACAGAGACCACTTGACCATTCCTCTCTCTAAATCTTCCTGGGTCCTCTCCTATGTACTCCTCTCTTCAGCTCACTGAGATGGCCATGGGAGGAGCTTGATTTTGTGTCTGTGAACAATTTCTGTGACTATCTTATCTACATTATCATGTTTTATACATTTGTCATTATCTTGATGAAAGACCCAGTGGCAACCTATCTTTGTCTTTTGGGAAGAGGCTACCATATTTTAATTTTAAAATGTCCTGGTATTTCAAAGAGTTTCCATGGCCTTTGAAAGACAAACAGGCCCACAGCATCACCAATCCTCCCCATACTTCACAGTGGATATAAGTTGCTTTTCCGAAAGCTCTTTTGTGTTACACCAGCCCCATTTAGAGTGTTTTGTTGCCAAACCGCTTTATCTTGGTCTCATCTGACCAAAACACATGGTCCCAATTGAAGTTCCAGTATGGCTTAGCCAACTCCAGACCATTTACCTTATCACTTGTAAGTGAGAAAATGCTTTTTCCATGCATGCCTCTCAAACAGGTTGTTGGTACAAACAGTGGTTGTTATGGAGACTTTGTGACTCCAATATGCTACTATTTGGTGCAATTCTCGAACACTGAGCTTTGGTGTACTTTTTAATTCTCTTACCATCCTCCTCACTGTGCATGGTGGCCAGATAAACATGTGACCTCCTCACTGTGCATGGTGGCCAGATAAACATGTGACCTCATGTTTGTTTGCCACTATTCCAGTTGTTTTCAACTTCTTGATGATTCCTCTGACTGTAGATATTGGCATGTAAGCGGCTATTTTTTGTAGCCATTGGCTGATTTATGAATGTCATCACATCTGTCTTACTTGAATGGGGTGGTCTCGTTTTTTTGCCAAGAATTTAATAATTATAATATAAAACACACAGAGAATCGACTTGGTTTTTATAATGACTGGATCTGGTACAAAACTCAAAGACTCAATAGCCTACACCCATGTCATGATAGTGAATGATTCTGTACCTTTAGATATGCAAAATGAATTGTTTACATTTTTTTCATTTAAAGTATTTTACTATAAGAAACTTTAAGCATAAATAAAAAAGCAAACTATTGTGCACTTCACTAACATCTTAAGACTTAAAATGAATTTATAGATACAATGTAAACTTTTGATCAGCATCAGCACTGGAGAGCATCAAATGATAACAAAAAAGTATTTTCAATATAGCCTAGTAGTGGTATTTATTGTAATTTTGGAATCATGATTAGGGGACCATTTTAACTATGACTTTACTAACTATAACTATGGGTGCCCCACAGGGTCACACAGCAAAAATTTTAGGATGTAAAGATATTTTTTATTTTTACAACAACAAATTACCCAAAGAAGGAACAAAATTGTAACTATTTCTCCATAAATTAATAACGCTTTACATACTTTACAAAACCATTTGCTAATTGTGATTACATTAAATGACTTAAATATAGCAGGGTAAAAATTACAATATTCTAAACCTTCAGAAAACACTTCATCTTGGAGAAGGCTGCAAGAATCTACAGCCAGTTGTGGGACGACTGAGCAAAAAAATCTGCCCTGGATCTATTACACAGTCTCATCAGACCCATATTAAGTGCCATATTATTTAACATTTTACTAATATTAATGCTTTCCTTGACACTGAACTTGGTTAACCTTAGTGTGTTCATAGAGCATTAATGTTTTATTGCACAAATATCTGTACAGTACACACTTTGGCGTAATCAAGTCGTTGTGCACGTATACAGAGCACAGTGACCTCTAATGGATTTATGAGTATGGCTACCAATGGCTACAAGATATGAAACAGAGATTCGGTTCATTTGATTGCATACAATGTATTAAAACATTATTGCACCTCTTGATCGTCATTAGCTTAGCCTTTGAAGAAGGAAAATCCCCAAAATGCTTTGCCATATTGAAGTGCATGTGGAACTTACACATTTGACCATGTACAAATACGGTAGTATGTGGTTTGAGAAATGTAAGTTGAATTTATTTTTGACTCCCACATTTGTATACCATAAAATATTAAATTCAGCTAAATACATAAACCAATAATAGAATCAATTTTTTCTTAATATCAGGATATTTGTTTTGTAGAATTTCTTGTGCATATAGTCTATACAACAGTATTATTCATTTAAGACATTTTAAGATCTTGCGAGTATACTTACTGGCCCTTTAAAAAAATATCAGTGTTAAAATCCCTTGAAAATGAAAATAAATATATTGATTCAGCATGCAATTATTAAATATCCTGCTTAAATATTAATAACACAAGTTCTACAATACAATACAGTTCCAAAGCAGTTAAGCTTGAAAGTTTTGAAACCTGATAACAATTTAAAATCTTATAATAATTTGATACATTTTGGCATAAGTAAATTTGACCCAAAACATCATCAGATGGTAAGTCTTAAACCAGATTAATCTAGTCACACACGAGACACAAGTATTATATATGGTGATTTATTTATTGAATAAAACCTTCCAATATTACCTATAGTAGATACCAATAGTATCTGTGATATGATGGATGAAACCAAAAGAGAACATTTGGTTTTAACGAGAAACATTATGTGTAGAAAAATGTAATATGATGTGGTAGTATTGTGGTTTGGGTGTGTTTAGGTACATCTGGGCCAGGACAGTTGACTGAACAATGAATTCTGAATTATCCCAAAAAATTTAAAAGGAAAGTCTTTTTCAAATGTTGACGAACTGAATCTCGGGAAATGTGGATCATGACGTAAGATGGCAACCCAAGGTACATCATTTGCTCAACCAAAAATGTTGAAAAATGAATAATGGTTTGGACTAGCCAAGTCAAAGTCCTGACCTTACTTCAACAGAAATGTTGTGGAAGCTGTTCTTTTGAGGAAACCGATCAACATCCTTGAAGTTGTTTTGTACAGAGGAATGAGCTAAATTTCCTCCAAACTGATGTGCTGAACTGAACAACTGTTATTAAACAACAGTTATTGGCACACAAGGGGGTCACACCATACTGCATGTACTGCATGTAAAGGAATACATTCTTTTGTCACTCTTAGATATGTAATAATTGTGCCGTTGTGCCACCCTGCCATTTGAAGAATTAATTTTAGTAATAATTCTAGGCTATATAACAATTTAAAAGCAAATGCAGATTCCCCAATTATCCTAGCTAAAGTGTCTGAAGCTTTCCTGTAATGTACTGAATTACAGCAGAGATACACTCTCAACAGAGCACCAGTCCAGTACAGGGTTCTAGAATCTCACTTGACCTTCACATCGCAAACCCAGACTTTCAAAGGAACCACGGGCATCAGGAACTGCTGTTTCCAGCAGCTGGCACTTATCTTATTATGTAACATTAAGCTTTATAAAGTTAATGTTGTATGTTAATATTATACTATAATAATAGTTATAATAATAACGACAACAACCACAAAGATGATAATAATAATAATAATAATGTTAATAATAATAATAATAATGGTAACAAACACCATAAATCATTGTAATTCAGTTATGTAAATGTAAATTATTACATTGATGCTCATAATACAGAGTGATTAATGATTGATTAAGATTTGTCTCTTTCATTATGTAACATTAGCGTGTATAAAGGTTAGGCATGTGTGTTTATAGATTAGATTACAGGTGTGTTGATGCAAAGGTAATGACATTGTTTGTGTTGATTATTAGTATTGTACTGCATAAAATTACATTAAAATTGAATGGACGTAGAATTTATCACTTTTGACTTTTGGAACGTCCATGATGCAACGTGGAATGGAACCAGAGCAATTAAAAGTAGATTAGCTTGTTGAAGTCCTGTTGAAGATCGAACTTTGAACGGGGCAGTCACTTCAGATCCATCTGTGCACCCTTTTAGGGAACATGTGACTAGATCCAAGCCATATAAACCCTAGCCTGTTCTGAAGATCTGTTGCAGTGATTTAATCCTTGAAGAAAGAGCATTCACTATCGGTAAAGGTCTTGCTGCCTGGCTTCTACTTGCTTAGGATGTCTCTCATTTCTGCTCATGTCTAATATGGTTTTATTTATGTATTTATTTGCAGGGTAGCTCTGTAGTGGATAATCATGAAAGTTGTCGCTGTAATCCTTGCCCTGTCAGTCATCTCAGGTGAGATAGCTTTTTCATCAGCCGTCTTTAAACATATAATCATGCAGTCGATACTTAATTGTCTATAAGGAATGTGCTTAATTTTGGATGTAGCTGATATTTGGTTGATATTTCTGCTATTTCTTATATTTATGTATTCATTTTTTTTCCAGTCCTTGCATTGTCTCTAGCCATCAGAGATGTATAGAGCAGCCTGTTTAGGCTGTATTGGTCAGCTTATGGATTCATTCCTGCCCCAGAAAATATTGTTTTGTTATCTGCTCTTACTTTTTAGGCTGCCATGGACGCTTCCTGTTTCAGGATGAACCAAAAACAAATTGGGAGAAGATGGTGGATCAGTTCTGGGAGCGTGTTTCTGAACTAAACTCCAAGGCTGAGGAGTTAAGGGACAACGTAAAGACCAGCCAACTGGGCAGAGAGCTTGAGTGAGTATGGTAAAGCTTATCCAACTATGAACTGTAACAATGTATTCATTTGAGTTGCCAGGTAATATAGTTAGCATATGGGCCTGTATCCTCTATATTTCTCGCTCCAGCACACTGATCAGCGACAGCATGGCAGAGCTGCAGATGTACAGCGATGATATGCAGTCGAAGTTGGCCCCCTACGCCAAGGACACGGCTCAAAAAGTGCAGGAAGACCTGCAGCTGCTGGCCAACAAGCTGCAAACACACATGGTGGAGGCAAAAGACCGCATGACAGACTACAGCCAGGAGCTACAGACCGTTGTTGCACAGAACAGTGAGGAAATCAGAAACAAAGCCAACACATACACCCGCAAACTGAAGAAACGCCTCAGCAAGGACACCCAAGATATCAGAACGTAAGTCCAGTAAAGTACTCACTACTCAAGGTAATAAGCCTGTGGGCTATTAAGAATAGAAGGTTCAATTACTTTGGCTTACTTTATTATTTATCTGTTCTGAAAGTGTCATAATATGAAGCATACATGCATTGAATATCCATTAAGTAACCTGGTAGTTGGAATGAATATACTGAACATCTCATTAAAAAAACACCTAAAACAAAGTCCATAAAGAAATGGGGTTCCAACTTGGTTGGCTTGCACAAGGCATAAACATAACATAATCAGACATCTTTAAAATGAATTAGAATATCAACAGACGTATTGTCCAACATTAATGACAGACCACAAAGTCATCAACTGTTACAGTCTTACAATCCAAGCAATGGTGGGTTAAGGGCCCTGCCTAAGGACCCAAATGTGGCAGCTTGACAGGTAGGATTTGAACCATGGACCATCAGATTCAGAGTCCAGTACCTTAACCGCTAGGCTACCGCAGTCCAACATGTTTCTCAGAAGAGTGAAGGCTTTTGTGGCACAAATGAAAGGACAAACTCTGTACTATAACCCATGTTTTGGATAACATTTTGGGGTGTGCAAAAACCATTGGTTATATAATGTAGATAAAGTATTGATGTACTGTAAAGCAAACATAGCCCTGCTGTGTCATAAGATAAATCTTATCTGCCTGTCTACTTCTGAATCAATTCCAGGAAAATGGAAACCTACTTCAAGGAAGTCCAAGTTCGTGCAACTCAGCGCCTGGATGACATGAGCGAGCGTCTGTCATCTTACTTTGATGTAGTCCGCCAAAATGCCGAAGGCAAGTTCAGCACCATCAAAGATCTGGTGAACACCCAGTCTGAGAATGTGAAGGACAAGCTGGTGGGATTTAGAGACCAGGTTGTGATGACCAAGGGGAAAGTGTGTTCCATGTTCCATGATAGAATGAAGGAGCTGAAAAATTGGTTTGATCAGTACACCAGTTGAAGAACAACATTAAATTAGATACCTATAAACTAACAAATGTGAAAATTAGCATTCAACATCTAAGCTATTTAATAACCTAAAACCTGCCAGGATATTTTCCATTAAATTAACTGGATGTTCATTGTCTCAACTGGAACAATTATCTTGAGAATGTAAGTGAATCTGCTTAAACTGTAAGTATATAGGTAGACTCTTCTAAGAATAGGTGGACATGTTATGTTTATTTTCTCTACAAGAACCACAAATAAAGACTCAAGGTGCACAACCAAAAACAAGAATTTGAACAGGTTATGGTGTGCAAGTTTTCATCAGCAATCACACACAAATCTGCTTCCTTCTGCTAGCCCACTGATACTGTGGAGGCTTAATATATGGTAAACAAAAAAAATAATTGATTATTTTTTTTCACAATATTCTTTATTCATTTCTTTATTATCTTCCGCTTAATCCACATGGGGTCACGGGCCAGCCGGTGACCACCTGGCAACTCTGGGCGCAAGAGCAGGAACAACCCTAGACGGGGCGCCAATTCATCGCAGGGCACACACACAGTCACGCATATAGTCACACGCTAAGAGCCATTTTAGAGACACCAATCAACCTAACATGCATGTCTTTGGACTGTGGGAGGAGACCTGCATACCCGGAGTAAAGCCACGCACACCCGGGGACCTACAGACTCCACACAGGAAAGACCCAGACCACGCCAGCCTGGGACTGAACCCGGGACCTTGTTCCTGTGAGGCAGTGATGCTACCCACCGAGCTTCTCACAATACTCTTCAGTACTTTAGTATTCAGATTCATTCGAGATAGACTAATGAAATTGCCAATGAATTCTAACTCTACTGATCAATCACATTATCAAATGCACCAAATCAAGATTCAAGTTAACATATTGATACCAGGAAGAACATAATAAAAAATGGATGGTCTTATAAAAGACTTGTTTATCAACAGTTTATTGGGAAAAGATATTTGCCTTTCCATCCAATGTACAGGCACGCATCACATAACTGTTCCCATAAAAGTCTGTAGTTTGATATGGTTATTATCCGTATTATTAAGGTTATTAAGGTTATTACTAGTGTGTAAAGCCAATATCTTACCTTACTTGTAGTGCAGTGGTTGTAACGACACAAGAAACATGTACCCACTGGTGCAAAAACAAGGACTGCATATTATCTTTGAAACACTGCACTCCAGTGTTCGTTAAACTTGAGTAAAAGTATTAAGGAGAAACGTGCCGTAGTGCTTAAATGCTTGGGAACCCTTTAGATTCTTAGATTTACATATGTCCTAAAACAACATCAGATGTCCTACAAGTAGTAAAGAGATTCTGCTAATTAACCTAATTAGGAGAAATTATGAAATATTACACACGTTCATATACATTTGCCACGCCAATAATAGATGGATCTTCCTCAATAAATAAATGGCCATGTGTAATATTGAGGAAGATCCATCTATTGGTGGCAAATGTATATGAACATGTAGGATTTCATTTAAATTTCAGACAGTCACTTTTAATCAAAGGGATAGATCCGTTGTTAATGAGTGCCCTGCTGTACCTAAAGATGGTGTCTGTCAAAGTCTGATCTTCACAACACATTTGTGAAACGTTGTGGCAGGACCTCAGCGTTGAATCTGTTCTGTATGGAGGAATGAGCTAAGCTGATGTGCAGGACTGATCAACAGTTTGGTTATAGTATTAGTTGTAGGCGTGGCCACACCAGATACTTTCACCGCAACTTTTCACATTTTTGCCATTCCCAGACATGTAATACTGGATGATTTGCTTCAACAAATAAATAACCATATAATAGTTCCTTTGTTCTCTTAGGGGTCGTTTTACTATTTTTAGGTATTCTGTAAAGATCTGATGGAAGTGTAGATCATATTTATGCAATTCTATGGGGTTCACAAACAATAAGCATTAAAAAATATGATGTTACTTTGGCCATTTATCACTAGATAATGTCAAGGTAATGTCTTAGACATATTTTTCTAGAAAAATAGCTATTGAAAAATGGAATAGAAAAAAAAAGTTCTTGCCATTACTTGCTGCAATATTCACAATTGTAACAACTCTTTTGGCTTGCTATTTAAAATGCCCACTTCTGTGCTACACCCCTAGCTGTGGTGCTTGCTCGTGGTACTTTGACCAAATTATTTTATACATATTCTACTGTGCTAAACTGTTAGTTTGTGGAATGTGGTGCAGAAACCAAGCGGCAAAGCCCAGATCTTATCATTACATAATACATTACATAGATGAAATTATATACATGTTCTCATTATTTGCCTAACCCCACTTCTGATTCACATGGTCAAGTCTCAGCCCAGCCTACACCTGTGTGCAGTTTGCATGTTCTCAATATCTGCATTGTGTTCCTCCCTTGTAAAAAACAGATACTAGGTAAGCTGGCATCCCAGTGTGAGAAAATGAATTTTCTCTGTGACCCCCTGTGACCATGAATTGGATTAACTACTCTGATATTTGTTTCAATTTTGTCAGCTATACTTTGACTATGCTATAAGTTGATGCTAAACATAATAGCCAGAACCGGTCACCAGCATGAGACATAAGTATATTGACATGGTGTCAACTATCTTCACGTTCCTTCATGCATTATCTTCCACTTAACTCGGTTCCCACCTGGCAACTCTGAGCGCAAGGGCAGAAACAACCCTAGATCGAGCGTCAAGCCATTTTAGGGCACACACACATGCCACTTTAGAAACACCAATTAACCTATTTATATAACTCCCTTTGGGAGGAAACCAGAGTACCCGGAGTAAACCCATACAGGCACGGGGAGGACATGAAGACTCCACACAGAAAGGACCCAGACCACTCCACCCTGGGATTGAACCCGGAACCTTCTTGCTGTGAGGCATCGGTGCTGTCCCGTTTTACAATCACATCAGCTTTACCCAGCATATAAAGTGTGTTATCCATTGATGTGTTTAAACTCCAGCACGACCCATATATGTGCTTTTTACACTGATTTGCCTGTATAGCAAGTATACTAATCACCCACATGGTATGCTGGGAAAGCAAGTGATAACGATGGTCACCAGCATATACACGCACGCACACACGCACACACAATTAACAGATGTCAGTTAATCTAATACATGTTTTTGGAATCTGGAACATTCTGACGAATCCAATGGTTCCCTGCATGGGATACCAGTCCATTCCAAGCTCGATAGGGTTTATTCTTGCAATGCCACCATGATCCACCAATCAGTCTCCTCTGTGCATGTACACCTGACTTGACCTCAAAGCACAATTGGAAAGTGATCCCTGGTCATTGGACATGGCAGTGAACATGTGATCTGAGATATAAACACAGATATAAACTGTGTTTGCAAACAGTGATTTGAAGATGTCTTTAAGCCTTGAAAAATATTAAATGCAACTTTAAAGAAGCTACACCCAGTTATATACATATATATAATATGCATATTACATTCATTAAGACATAAGTTTTCCTCTGCAATTAGAATGATTTTAATAACTAGAAAGGAATAGCTAATTGTTTCAGTGTACTTCTTGTAGTAGTGTACAGCAAGACATCCTGTAGATGATGTATAACTGCGCCCTCTGGTGTTTACCAAATGTAATAGTGGTAAATGTCATTAACTGAACGTACCTTGATATCTCCACGATGCACATCTTTGCATTGTGTAACGATGTATCGTTAGACCCCTACTCAGCAGTCCGTTTTGTAAAACCGCTCCATCAACAAAAAGGCATTTCCAATAGTTTCTCAATAAAGGTTTAACACAACATACAGTGTTTAATTTAAACTTACTTCATAAGTTCATAAGCCTGATGTGTAGATAATCAATGACTAAGGTTGGGAATTCTCACATCAACAGAACAAAGATCCTACTTTTTTTTCCCATTTGAAGCAGCAAGAAAAAGTCAGCGGTATCTGCATTATTCTGAAATTTTTTAATAGAAAGAAATAAGTGAACATAGAGAACAAGCAAACATAATGGGAACCAATAATACCAGGATGTATGTGAGGTACTAAGTATCTCAACAGGTACGCATCCAATGTTTCAAAATGTGTCCCATTGAGTCATTCTTATACCTGTTACTATAGAACCTTTATAGTTAAGGGGCTGCCTCACTGCCAGTTTCTGTTTTGTGAGGGTATTATTATTTTTCATCAGATAGTCTAACAAACATTTGGTTATACCATATTATAGGGCAATCATTTTTTCTTCTCCTCATCTTTTTTGCCATCTGGCTTGGTTCCACTCTGAGAAGCTAAGGAGCCCATGGCATTCCGAATGGCCTCATTGTTGGGGTCCACGCCAGGTAGATTCTCCAGGACACTTTGGAGGAATTCTGGATCCTGCATTACATCATAGTCATCCTCTTCCTGTTTGTAGTAAGAACATTAATTAATCACCAAGAACAATACACTACTAAGGCTATGAAATTACAAATAGATTTTAAAATTACAATGTCATGTCTGTTGGAGGCTATGGCTCAGGTAAGTTCCTAACTGTAAGGTACTGGCATAATAGCAGAATTAGGATACATTTGAGATGTTGGATATTTCTTTATATTTAACCAGACACGAGGAGCAAACCGAAACACAATCTACTCCAAACCCAAGATATGTCAGACATACTGTATCTCTATTGACCTTGAAAGAAATGTCTTAGAGTGCTGGTAAATATTCACTTTACATAATGCAAATATACTGGAACAAAAAAATCTAAAGAAATTCTAAAAACATATGGGTCCGGCATGCAAAAATACAAAACAAACATACTTTTTTGCGTGGGACAAAATCTTTGTTGATTAATTAAGTGGTTTATATAGTATAATAAGAGAGAAATTATTTTACTTGTTTACTTAAACCTTGGTATGCATTCTTGAGTCGTGAAAATTTTAACAGAACATTCTTCACAAAACTGGGCTGATAATTATAATCATAATACGATGTAAAATTCAATATAAAAATATAAGCTGTAAGGGTCAGGAAATAGAAACTACAGAACATTTATATTTCTATTTCTCTGCTCCCAGAATGTGGGAAGACCTTAACTTTAAAACGCTTGCCCCTCTTAAACAGTAGTTAAATGTAGTTGCCTATAAGAACTGCTTCCAAAACTAACACAAAATTAAATTATGACTGTAACAAGCAAGTGAAAGAGGAGGAAATAATTTTTTTACTGTGATTCAGCAGCAAGTCAGAAAATTAGTAAACTGATCCCTATACTACTATCCCAAAACTAATGTATGTACAGAAGACCATCAGGGGGGTTGTAAATATGATCAATATAATAATAAAAAATACATGAATTAAAATATAATTCAACCACTGAATTACATCATTCAGACGCATGTTTTGTTTTAATTACAGCCATCACACTGTTTGAAAGCTTTGGACTGGGAACTATTTGCCCATTCGTCCTTGAAGGATTGTTCGAGTTCAGTCAAATTGCACAGTGAGTGGCATCATAAGCATCACAATCTCCTTCATTGCTGACCAACACCTCAGCCCCCACTAAAGAAAAACATTCTTATAACAGTGTTACACCCACCATCTTTCTCAGTAGGTATGGTGTGTTTTGTGGGTTGCAGTTTTGTGTAAGGTTTGTAAGATTGTAGTCACTCGTACAGACTGGCCTGTATGGCAGTGTTGCAAGTTAAGACGTCTCTTCTATAAAGTGCCACAAGTCTTATTTTTCTGAATTTCTGATGCCATAACAGTGGCTAATTTCAGAGTTGCCACTGGCCTGTTGGTAGCTTTTCCAAATAACGCCTTCCTGGCTTGGTCATCCAGGTTGGTGGGACAGCCCAATTTAGGAAAAGTGGTGCTATAAATTTCTTAATAATAATCTGAACAGTAGTTGGAACAGCAAGGGTTCATCTGATGTCAAGTGGGAGCCAATTAGCCTGGTGTGTCTGGTTGTACCTGAGCAAGTTTATAATGGTTGTTTTAAATGGATTGACTATTTATCCAAACCTGGTATTTTACTTATGACCTTTTAACAGAATTATAAAACTTATTTTCACACAGATGTAGAAGCTTGAATTTGACAGGGTATGTTTTCTATGAAGTACAACAATTCTAAAAATCCAATGGAAAGTGCAATGATCAGCCTTTTCACAACCTCCTTGTCATAGCTCAGTCTAAGCAGAAGCCTTTCTTTAGGTGTACTTACCTTTGCTGTTTCAGCTGTGTCCATTGGAGCTCCTGTATCCATTGATTCACCAAATTCTGCAAAACAAACAGCAACAGTTAGCACACTGTTCTTATATTACTTACAAGGGACAATGAATGAATGTTGTTAATCTCGTTAAAAATTTAACTGGGCAAACAAGTGGGATAACTGAAAGGTTCATTAAACTGAGCGGGTTGTAATTCTATTCCTCTATGAAAGGGCATGTTAACATAGTTAAATAAAACCGCATGCTAACCTCCCCCAGCCAGGGACATCTGCATGGCATAGGCAATCTGCTCTTCCTCAGTCATGCTGCTGAAGTCTGGTAGTGATGTCACTCCTGTCTCAGGCTGAGACACAGACATCTTCAGTAGGGCTTCTTCTGATTCTGAAACAGTCAAAATGAGGGGTATTCTCTATTGTTGTTTTTTTTTTTGTTTTTTTTTACGAATTCACGTCACATTACAAGAATACAGGCATTTATTTCAGGTTTGATTAGATGTGTGCTGATAATCATTTATACTGAACTCAAGACAAAATAAACCTACTCTTCTGTTTCTATCATGAAACACTTGTCTAAAGCCTGCCTGTCAGGCCAAATCTTCATGTTTCATTAGTGGAATGAGCTTACCACACCAGTCAAAATGGTACAGTGCGCCTCTTCGTTATGCACTCTTCAAACAATACTTACAATAACAACTCTTCTATACTTTTGTATAGTACACTTTTGTTGTACCTAAATCTTGTTTATATTTGCATCATCTTTATTCTCATGCTTTTGGTGTTTGTTATTATATGTGCCTTTGACTTGTGACAAATGGCTCGTTAGACACTGAGAAGTATTAGTTTTTAGTATGACTAATAATGAAAATTTAGAAATCATGAAGTGTTTGCACAATGGCACCTTCAACTTTCTGCACATAATGAAAGTCAACTGGATATGACCATCTGTCAAACGGCTGTAAATTAGGAACATTTGCTAAGCAGTAAGGATCATATAAGTGGCTATAGAGGTGCAGAGATGAGAGAGGTGATATCTCCACCAAATATGAAAATAACAAAGAAAGTCTACAGGTTAACTTCTAAACAACAAGAGGAAACAGAAAATATAATTCAGTTGGATGATTGAAACGTGTGGAAAATATGTGGAGTGTGGTTGCAGGTCCATATTATGTCTGTTCTATAGGGTTGGGTATATTTGGCATTTCATCGATTCCGATTCTGATTCTGCTTAATGACTCTGGTTCCAAAGTGGTGTGAAAACATGCCAAATACTGCATTTTGGACTCTTTACAACAATTTACAACAGATCAACTTTCCACACATACTGTATTTAACAAATTCAATTTTCAATTCATTTTCAGAGCCAAACCTATCAGTGCTTTTGAGTGTTTATCTTCCCCCAATGCTCTAGCTGAGCATTTCAAAACAAAACTACGTGATGACGTATGTGTTTATACGATGTGCCAGTCCTGGCAGATGGGCACATCCTTAATAAAGACGTATTTTTGCTCCAACTGTGGTCATGCATTTATCAAGCACCAATAAGCCAAATCAAAATTTTCTGTTTTTTAAACATGTACCAAGCTGTTGGAATTTTGGAAGCAGTTTTGGAACAGAGTTTTAATATCAAACCCTACTGTTGTAACTATAAAAACGTGTACTGTCATATTTAATTACATTTGATTAATGAATCATATTTTGGTGGGCTCAAATATAACCTTAAATGAAGCATTTCCATCAAATTGTACTGCACAGCCATACAAATAAATCATATAAAATTTGTTCAGATGCATTTATTAGTTGTAAATAATTAAATAACATTTACACATTAAGGTTTGTTTTTTTTGCATTAGGGAAAGAATGAAAATATTTCATTAAGTACTTTTAAATGACACAGCATGTGTACGCTGTTATATATCATGTGTCAGGTGTGCAATTCGCTGCAGCACAGTAATGAGCAGTTGTAGGGGGAAATGCTACATTTTTTGTTTTACCTACAAGTTTTACCTAAATTCTTACCAGTTCCTATAAGCTAATAGTGGAGGAGAACATCATAAAAAGGAGTGTATAAAATCAACAATGTGTTTCTTACACTAATCATGAAGGGGATCATTTAAATACAGTTCATAAGAATGGGAGCCTCATGTAAACAATCAACATAAAAAATGTAATGAATTAATCCGCTGCTCACAAAAACTACAATTAAACTAATGAAATATCCCCTGATTTTTGCCAGCAGTGTATATTGCATTAATGAAAAAAAAAATCTGGGGGCCAGAAATTTAAGGTAGGTTAGATCAGAATCTCACATTTATTGACTCCTCATCAATTACAGTTGCCAAAACTGAATAATAAAAAAGATTAGAGCAAGGTAGAGCAAAAGACAGGTAAGCCAAAAATATTTTTTTTAATTAGGGGACATTTCAAAATCAATTTGAAGCAATTAAAAAAAAGCAATTGATTCTATTTAATAAAACAAGATAATCAGAAAAGCAAATGTAAATTCAAAGAAATGAGATGAGAGTGCCCCACATTGACTGTTCAGTAGAGTGTATAATCAGCCGAGACTGCCAAAGCACACTGACAGTAATGGGGCATAAAGATGACCAGATTGTCTAGCAGTTCTTATGGGATTCTCTTTGTATTCATTTTAAAATATCTCTATTTTTAGTGAGCAGTGTATACGGGGGCCAATTCAGTATAATCCATTATGCTAAAAATCCTTTGGGCTGTGTATAAAAACCGGAGCACCCAGAGTAAACCAAAGTTATAATAGTTTTGGATTTTTCATTATAGTTTAGTTTTATTTGGTTTTAACTTTTTTTCTCTCAAATTCAGTTAGTTTTAATTCGTTTTTAGGTTGGGTTTGCTAGTTTTTATGAGATTATTATTATTTTCAAGCTTAGTTTTAGTTTTCGTTAGTTTTAGTATTAGTTTTTTCATACATTCGGTTATTTTTCAGGTGCAGGACCCAAAAAGGTCAGAGTAGGTATT
>JAVSBV010149859.1:0-15405 GCA_033117975.1 Parotocinclus spilosoma
GCACCTCCACATCATTGCATTCAGTTTTTATTCACAATTTGTTTAGTGTCCCAAATTTTTTGGAATCCGGTTTGTATTTAAATTGGTTCGATGTTATGAAACACTTAACAGGAAATGAGGAAGCGACCACTTTTTCACACCACTGTATATATATATTCACCAAATCACATTTGAATATATCCTAACAATCTTATAAACCTTTATTAATATTTAATCTGATAAATTTTAGAATTAATTAGTATTCTGTAATCCCTCTGTCGCAGTAACAAGTTCCAGAATTATTTAAAAATATTGCAAAAAACATCTTGTGATGCCACTGAATTATCGTTTTTCTCTCCTTTCAAGTGCCCCTATAAATGCTTGACGAAGTTGACGTTTAGGATTTCAAGATTTAGATTTTTCAAAGGATTTTTGCACAAAAGGTGGCTCATAGTCAATCATCCTTCCGCACACCAGCCAATGTGGAGCAAACCCATGTACAACGTTCAAACTGCTTATTGAGCAAGAAGTAGTGCCACTATTGAGCACAAATTGTCCTACAACCTGCCGTCTGATTCTGAACCCAACCACACTTCTCCAGGCAATTGCTGGCAGTCTTGTACCATATACCATTACAACAATGCCATTAACAATTTGTCTGGTTTGTTCTCTGTACTGAAGAAGCCATCTCTCAATCTATCTGTTCACTGTCCAAAACCATCAAACATGCTGTTCTTGCACAGCTGTAGAAAACAAACTCCTAATACGAAGCAGTCTGGTTTTAGTCAGATTACAGAAACTGCTTTTCCGGCAGTCACTAAAGCACTTCATAGACCCATGAAAAACTCCATGTCTACAGCACTTATCATACTGGATCTTTATGCTGCATTTGGCACTGTAACTCATCAGATTCTCATCTCCACTCTTGCTAATTTGAGCACTGGAGGCCACACTCTTGCTTGGTTCTCCTCATACTTACAAGATCTAACTTGGTAGCATGGAGAGGTTCAGTTTCACCACCTCATTACTATGGGAGTTCCTCTGGGATCAGTTCCTGGTCCACACCTGTTGTCCCTGTGCTTCTCATATCAGTACTACAGAGATGATACTTATATCACTACACAACTATACTTTTCATTCCCTTTTTTTTGGATATCTCTTCATGTAAGGCAAAACAAATTTTGAAGATCAGTCTGGACAAGACTGCTGAACTAATCCACCACCTGGCCAAGAACTCCCTAACAGTGGACCGCTCAACAAACATGGACAATCTCACTGATCCATATGATAATGAATCGCTAGCTTATTTTGGACAACAACCTAATTTTACCACCATCACAACAACCACACCATTATACAGATTTATTCTAACTTTCCAAGACTCAAAAGGTTGTTTGGGTCCATGCTTAGCTTTCTGAAAACGAACCATGACCACAATGGCAGATTTCAAAGTTTCTATGCTCTGGCTCCACACAGTTCTCACAACAGTCAGAATGGTTCACTGACTCTTTTCCTTCCGCAGTGTCTGAAGATTTAGCTTTTCAAACAATACCTATGATAATGCTTCTTCTGTCTTCGGGACCAGCTCTTTGAATGTATTTGTGTTCATCTTAATCTTCAAGATCTTAGTAATTGTTATTATATATAGCCTTACTTATGTATATATTGCATTTTATAATAGAGACTCTTTATCTCGTGTAAGCGCTTTACAAGCCATAAGGCCGATAGCCACAGTTGGGCAAGCCTAGCGTGACAGTGGAAAGAAAAAACCTTCCGAAATTTGATGAAGCAGAAACACAGCAAGGTAAATGTATGCTGTTACACAGTCCAAATTTAGTAGTAACAAGTAACTTGTGGTAATTCCACTTTTTGTTTCAATTTTGTATGAATTACAATGCTTAAAATAAATTGTATGTATGTCTGAATACTTTCAGTACCTACTGTATGCAAGACTTATCTTTTAAACAAAATTAACTGATTGATACATTTATAGTAATAGCTGAAATAAAAAAATATATATTTTAATTATAATTACCTAATAATAAGTAAAATAGAACCTATTTACAACAATTTAATACATATATAGACTAAATTCTAAGTACAAAATACTAAATAAAAGATACTGTAATATTATAAGGAGTATCATAAAATAAAGAATATGAGTGTCTGGTGACAAAGATTAAGATACTGGACTCTGAACCTGATGGTCCTGCCACAGTTTGGTTCTTAAGTAAGGCCCTTAGCCCACCTTCTACTTGAATTGTAAGACTGTATGAGTTGTAAGTCATTCTGAATAAGGGCATCTGCTAAATGCTGTTACGGTAAAGTGCTTCAGAGTGATTCCTTACCCTTTGGATCACAGGTTTGTCAGTTCAGCAGTATAGATTACTTAGAATTAGTACTAATTGAGAGATGTTTGGTGAGCCTATGTCACTGTTTTAGTACATTAAGCCACAGTAGGTTTTTTACTTATTATACTGTCGATTTAAATGGAAAGAAAATCTCAAGGTAAAAAAATAGAAGAAAAAGTTTAACGTAAAAATGACTACATTTGGCACATTTGGTCACTATTTTGGAGAATTTATAAAAAATGTAACTGATAAGCAGATTTAGAATTGATAAAATCCCATCCATTGATCGAATGCACTTAATGAATTCTAATTATCTCCAGACCCCAAATGTCAAACTGAAGTGGAATTTATTAGCACTGTACAGTGGAACCTTGATTAAGGTTTGCCCAGGTTATAGTACCATTTGGTTATTGTCGACTTTTTTCAGACCCATCTTTTTCCAGTTATCATTCATCTGACGCCACCCACGCTTTTATCACTCGCCCAATGTAGCGGTCAGTAATATTTGTACTCTTTAAGGGACCCTCAAGTGGAGTGTACATTGTTGCAATGTGTAGTAGCAGAGACCGTTATGCTGAATTAGATAAGACAGGATTACTGGATCCAGCTCATTTACTTTATTTAGCATTTTTATTTATGCTAGTAATGCCTTCAAGCTTTGGTTCTTAAGTTATATTACATTTTACATTTACGTTCATTACATTTAAGTTCATGTATGAACGTCTAGTAAAGCTATTACAGTCACTGTAGTAAATACACAGAGTAGTGAAGTATTCAATAAAAGTGAGTATGAGTCTCCATCTGTTCCACCTGCTTATATTTCACCTGCAAAAGCTCACTGCTGCCTGGGTTCGAGTACAAATCTAAAGCGAGGATGACTCCAAATGTCACATGACCCGTTTGTCCTTCATTCTGAATTTATTTCTGGTTGAGTGAGCATCACCCTGCATGTTCATGCCAAACATTTCCATTGTGTTTCCAGTGTTTTTGTGCTTGTTTATTGAGTGTGAGTGCTAAATACAAGTGATTTATTATTATAGAACTATGTTTGTATTTATTTCTTATTATTTTCTGTATGCAGAACTAGAGATATTTTCTAGAAAATGTATTTTATGTTCATATTTTGGAGTTTCTGCAGCAGATTAACTGGATTGACATTATATATTATGGGTCTTCGGTTATCGTTCATTTCGGTTATTGTCAGGTACGTTCAAACAGGTTATTGACGAAAAATTAGGTTCCACTGTATTGCAACACATGAATGCACGTCATTGTCTCCTATGACTGTCTAATGTGTCAGCTCATACTACAGGACCAAAGACTTATCATATGTCACACTCTCTTAATCAGTCTGACCTTAGCTACTGACTCAGAAAGAAAATGATTTACTCTTCCTTCACAATGGGCTGGGGAAATAAAGTACAATAAAAATCCTTCATAGGGAAGTTCAGTTGGAAAGCAGACAGTTTCTGAGGCTAATATGTCGAAATAGAAAGCGAGAGAGAGAATTGTTTACATAAAAGACTAATGGAAACTTTAATTGTAGTTCCCTGGGTCACGTGTGTAGCTGAAACACCTGTTTCTGTGTTTCAGCACACTTTGGTTGACAGGCCAATAAGAAAGAGTTTGTGAGAGAGTGAACACAGAGTCAAAATTCAAATGAAAACCTGCAGACAGAGCAGCGAGACTTTAATCTAATGAGAATTTAAAATGGTTTTATTATTCTGAGAGCTGTGGGGGATGGAAGGGTTGGGTTTTTTCTTTTGAAAAGCACAGCAGAGAGCCTCTTAAATACAGTTACCTCCCGAGGCACAGTGGCTGAATCAGAAACATGAGGTGGATATTTGAGAAGCCCTCCATCTTTTTGAGCTCCCCTGTGGGCGTTGTGGAATACGTCTTTGGAAGTAATGTGATTTCCTGCGTACACAAGCAGGTTGATAAAACTTGCTCTATTTGGTTTGATGTTATGCTCTGTATCTAATACAAAATCGAACGCAATAGGGGGTTTCGTTGATTTTCTGCCATATTTAAGTTTTATTAACTTCTTTCCATTTGGTAAACCAGCCCACACTGACAGTCTGCTGCCCTGGGCAATGTTCTGCTTGGAAACCTTGGGCCCTGCCATTCATATGGATGTTATTTTAAGGGTCTACTCACACTAGGAGATCCATGCCATGCTTGAGAACCTTTAATCCCCAAAGTCCAGTTTGTTTGACTAGTGTGTTCACTGCGTACCGGCCGCAGTACACTGGACTCAGGCACAGTACGTATCTAGTGCAAATAAAAGTCATGCACAAGCACAGAACTCATCAGCTGCCTCTGTAAAAATCTTTTTATAAGTGATGAAAAACACTGCATTGCATAATCAATAATAGGCAAAACCATATGAGAGGGCTATGTCTCAGCACACCTGAATCAACTCCAACAAAGCCACAAAGTTACTACAACCATAAAATCCATTGTGCTGTACAATCGTGTGCTCAGGCATAGAATGCTTTAAGTGTGAGAGCAATGCAAGGGCATGCCAGCCAGGGAGTTCTGAGGGAGTACAACCATGCTCCGGCCCCATTATAAGGCAGTGTAAATACACCTTACATGTACTGCCTACCTTAAAACTTTTGCTGACCAATTGCACCCCTTCATAGCAATGGTATTCCCTAGCGGCAGTAGCATCTTTCAGCAGGATAATGTGCCTTGGCAAACTGCAAAGATTACTCCTTGGATCTCAGTCCTGATCCTGCATCTGTGGGATGTGCTGGACACCATGGGGGGCCAACGTGCAACCTACAGGGCTTAAAGGATCTGATGTTAGCACCTTGGTGCCAAGATAACACGGGACAACTTCAAAGATTTTGTCAAGTCCATGCATTGCATACAGGCCAGAGCATTAATGGCATCTTAAGGACCTTCACAATATTACACAAGTGGTATAAATGCTACGACCAATCAATTTATATTACAAATAGTGTATAAAATGGATAAAAACCAACACTGACATTTAATCAGGTACCCTTATCCAGGGCAATTGACAACTGATGGTTTTACAGTCCATGAAACTAAAGTTTTGGGACTTGTTCAAAAAACCTAACATAGCGACTTGGCAGAAGTGGTATTTGTCCTGATAATCAAGTCCCCACTCCAATACACACAGAGGTTTGGCTTACAATCTCTACTGGAATTCATGTCAAATATTGTAATTCATACAAAACTGCAAGCTCTTATTAAACAAAATGAAATAAATTTACAAATCACATCCACAGTAAAACTATTACAAGTGACACACATTATGTATCTTAACATTTCCTGTCTGAGATTTTTCAGGCTCAAACATGCCTCGTCATTTGCCTTGGCGCACCCCCTGCAATAGCTCTGCCCCCCACTTGTGAACCATTGCTCTGACCCTTCATTGCAGGATTCTGACTACAGGTGGCTTGATATTTCTTGGTGTCTTGATCAGTGACATAAGGTGTAAAGATTCCAGCAGCACTGCAGTGTCTGATAAAATCATACCAGCACAACACACATTAACACCACCACGTTATCAATGTAAGTGGAGTGCTGAGAATGATCCACCGCCCAAATAGTACCTGATCTGTGCTGTTCCTATGGGGGTCCTGACCATTAGAGAAAAGAGAAAAAAGTACATAGATGTCATTGTACTACAAAGTTAGAAAACTACAAAGTGCTCCTCTATGGTAAAACTAATAAATATAAAATATATAAAACATCAAGTAACTTTCCAAAGTGAAGCAGTTCTGTTAGTTTAGAGCCGTTATGTAATGATGCACACTTGGCCCAGTTTCTGCTTTGTCAGTTAAAGGGTAGGAGGGTGGGGGTGAAAAAACTGTCACTTAGATGCTCAGTTGGGGTTCCAACACCCTTCCCGCGCTATGGGGTTTCCCTCCAAAATGCCCCGGGGCAAACTGATAAGCTGATCAACATCTTCACACAGAGAGAGAGAGAGAGAGAGAGAGAAAGACAAACACTCCTTTTGTCTAAACTAATCAAAACATCTAACAATTCAGTTTAAATGTAATAATGTAGTGTTGTACCAAAAATAAGCTGAGAATCCCTCTAAAAATACACAATGCTGAATTTGCTTCCAAACTTCCAAAACCTCTGAGAAATACAGAAATACAAATTGAAGTTTCTCAGCTCCAGGAATGCGCCGTTTAACATCCAAGTTACATTTTTTGTAACAGGATTGTGACCGAAATTAACATTACCATAGTAACATAGTATTTTTATGCTACAGTAATTAAAAATAAAGGTTATTATAATGTGAATAAAATGTCAGAAAGCACTAAAACACTGGCAAAAACACAATAGCCAGCCACGCTTTGTTAAAAATTGTTAGATACAAGACGGAAGATAAGCCAGATGAGACTCAACAAAGTGAATCGGAACCAGTTTATATACATTAGTTATAGGTTATACACAATATATATATATATATAGGCAATAGATATAGGTATAGATTATATACAAGTGGGGAGGGGGGGGGGGCAAACAAAGGACTTGCAATAGGGCATGTTGTACACATAGAAACACCATTTACAGCTTAGCACAAATAAGTCAAAAAGATTTGAACACATCTACTGACTTGGGCCAGCTGTTTAAAAGTTAAAAACCTAAATTTTATTTCCTATTATAATTTATTACAATTGTTTAGATCTTAGTCATTAAAGCAAGTGGACGTTGATCAGATGGAGATTAAAAAACACATACCTGTATATGAAAAGGTTATTTTAATTGCGTTATGTTTTGTAAATCAAAACTTTTGTGGACTGTCAAAAAGCATCAGTCTGGCACAGTGACCAAGCTGAAGATAATAAGATAAAAAGATAAGTCTCTAACAGAATTAAAAAAGAAACCTTTAGAGGAAGCAAGATTCAAAAGGTTGAACCCATCCTCCTCTGCTCACCCCTGGATAGAGGAATAGCAGTAAGAAGAGTTTCAGATGGATTAACAGAAGGCCCAAACAAAGTAAATATCCCCAGGAGACAACAAGGATTGTGATTAGAACATGTAAAATTTTGCTAATTGTGTCATTTTAAAGTATACAGATAAATAATGCTATAACAATTCCTCTTTATCTTTAATACAATATCATAGATAGAGTTACTACAGTACTTTAAATGACTGGAAATATTGAGTCTGCACATTAACATATTTACTCCTGTGCTACTCTTGGTATTATTTGGCGGTTAAATGTGCTCAGGCATGATACAGATGTTTTTGTGTGAGTACACCCTAAGATACTGGACTATATACCAGAAGGTCCTGGGTTCAAATCCCACCTTTGCCAAGCTGCTTCTGCTGGGTCCTTTTGGACTGTAAGATTATATAAGTTGTAAATGGTGTAGTTCTCAAGTCTTGTCTCGAGCCCATCAGTGACTCAACCTCATTTGGATTTAGTGTCATCTTGGCCTCACTATATGGTGGATTTGGAAATTGTTGTTGAGACCAGCTGAGTCCAATGTGTCTGTCTAAGGTCATGTTAATTCTAAACTATTTTTCTTTAGAATTCTTAAATATCTGCTATAATAAACCCTCATGCAGCACATCATCTGTGTTGTGCGTAAAGACTTTATAGACTTTAAATTGTTAGAATGCAGAAACCATCACTCATTTCTCTACATGCCTAAATAATATCTGCACTCTGAGTGGCTAACAGGGAAAAACAAGTTAGTGCTCTTTTCATTCACTATCAAATCAATGAACAAGTTTTATTTACAATAGACTTTTATGATTGCAAATAAGCATTTTTACCCACTCAGATTTTTATTATCATGTCTGCAAAATGTTGTTTACCTGAAGCACAGTAAATTAACTTCGATACAGGACAAGAAACATTCAGCTGAATGTAAATTCTGCCACATTTGGGGACATTGGGAACCATGCATTATTTTTTCAGATATTATATATATAATAAGATAATTGCTGCTGTTCCATAGGTTAAAGTGGTACTGTGGTAGCCTAGCAGTTAAGGCACTGGACTCTGGACCAGGGTCCAGGGTTCAAATGCCAGTTCTGCCAAGCTGCCACATTTGGGTCCATGAGCAAGACACTTAACCCACAACTGCTTGGCTTGTAAGACTGTATAAGTAGATTAAGGAGGTCTGCTGTAAGTGTAAAGTGGGATGACATTAGCTAGGTCATGTTAAAAATAAGGTTTTGCAGGTAACGGTAGTCGAACTACTAATCATATTTTGAGCAGATGCTACTGTGGCTATATATGTTTAAAAAACACAAGTTCTGTGTGTGTGTTTAAGGTGGTAGTAACTTGAGGTACTAGGATAATAGGACGGGATTCCTAGATTGAATACAGGTGGTAAAGTGCAGTGAATGTCTTTTATGTTGACCCATTGTCTAATCAGAGCCAAACTATAATTATTTTTCTATATTTCCACCTGAGTGTGTTTTCTGCAGTACATCATCTGCGCTGTATATAAAGATCCAGTGTATACGCCTTCCACTTCAAATTGTTACCATATAACAGCATGGAGCGGATTTTATGACAATGGGATCTGCACAATCCGAACCTGCATCCACTATGCCATTCCTTGTAAACAGACGTAATGTTTTGTTTGAGCAGCTGATCCAAGACGGTCACGGGTCCTGTAATCATTTAGTCTGAACCCTGATTCCTTCCAGTAAAATCCCTTCCTCTGTAACCTCAATAACGTCAACTGGAAAAGTTCACCAGCTGAAAACCGCTCAGCATACACAAACACAAACTTTTAGCATACACAAACACAAAGCACATGGATGCTCTGTTTACATGTACACACACAGATTGAGAGTGGTTTTGACCATCCTCTCGCTGCCTCCCTGTAAACAGCACGATGCCCTGAGCCCAACTATCATGGCACATTGATTACTTTTGAAAAGTCCTGGATTGAGAAATGTCATATTGGTTATGAGCGTGTGCGTAGAGGGGGATGGAAGGGTGTCAAAATGTGACTACCTCCTCCTGCTCCCCTCCAAGTTCCTGGGCAGTTCACACCTCCAGTGGAGATGATGATCCTGCTGGAAGAAGCTTCCCAGCAGGCAAACACACCGCCCTGTGAAATTTCACCCCTCTGGTCATTTTCTGAGAGGGCTTCATGACCAACAGTCCAAATGGCCAGAAATAGCGAGGCGAAGGCACATGGGAATGGGATTTGAAACAGAGGAAGAAATCAGGGTTTCTGACCTCTGACCTTCCAATCTATTCTAGTCCGGACATGTTCCAAGGGCGAGGAACAACTGTGTGAGCTCTTAATCGCCACTGAAAGATCCACTCAGCAGACAAAGCTGTACTAGAAGCTAAGTTGTTTCTCTTTCCTTATTCAGCATGGCTGAACTTGCAGAACCGCTTGGTCTTTGAAGAAGGCGAAATGCTTTTATTTAAAAATGTACAACGTTATACAATGACAGGGCCGGACTTAACGACAGTACAGAGCTTAGCAGGCCATTGAGAAGAAGGGGCAGATTAACGCAGTCCCATTAATGAGTCAGAAATGGCCTAAGGAACAAGAGTTCACCATGCTGACGCCACAACAGCTGTTCCTCAAGAAACCATGTGAAACTGATACAGAAGACTTTCAGGGGCCTTCGATACAGTGTCACACACACATAAACATACTGTGACTTCGCTTACAAAGCCCGCGTAAAGTTTATGAAATTGAGACCAACTTAAGCATTATTGTAGAGATCTTTATACTCTAGCTGAAGACAACTACAGGTGACAAATCCAAAAAAACGACTAAAGTGAGTCCATTTTTTACAGAAATGCACATCAAGTTTGGAAAAATAACACATGCATACTCCAAAACAGACAGACTGAGAAGCTGCGTTATTTTTAATTGGATGCTTTTGTAATATCTATTTCTTTTTCTTATTTACTCTCACGTGCTTTGGACAGATTAAGCGGAATTTTGGTCCAAATAAGTGAATAACATTACACATATATAATAGGATTTGTTTCGGAACTTTAGGATTTGGTCCGAATAAGCAACTGGTCCCATTAACCGGTGGTCCTATTAACCGGACTCAACTGTATTGGTAATGTCATAATAAAGCTGAAAGGCTGGATAATGGTGGCGATAAACCTCAGTGACTGCATTCTGAGGTGCATTTAGTCTGTTAATGACTACAAAACACTAGAACTTCCTGCTAGAAGTTTCGCTTTTGTCTTTGTTTCTTTAAAATAACAATGTAAAAGTCAAATTGAACTTTGAAGGAGCCAAGAGATTCCCATCTATACTTTACAATATGATCTGCCCTGTTCAAGGTGTAACTTTGCCCTTGCTGAGTAAATTCCAGGTTCTCCAGAATCTCCCCATGACCCCTTTCAGGATAACTGGAGTAAAATAGGATGGTCTGGCTTCCTTGGTTTGGATCCATGTGTTCCTCAGGGGGGATGATTTGATCTATCAGCACAACTCTCTGAGATTATCTTCTAAGATGCATCATCTACAGAGCTCAATCCATCTCTTCAAAGCATGTATGTCTGTGCCACACCAGACCAGGCTGGAAGCCCCAGGTCATGTTGTATTTAACGAGATTAAAGACACTCACAGGTCACTTAGATTAAAAAAATAATAATAATAATAAAAAAAAAAAAATAAATAAATAAATAAATAAATATATATATATATATATAAAAGCCCTCAATCCCCACACTCATTCTCCCCCTTGTAAGATTCATCACACCCATAGTTGCCAGTACAAAATTCACACTCCGTAACAGATTGAATGGACCACCAAATTTTATTGTCTAAAACAGCCTCTAAAATCCTTATGCCAACTTCTGGAGTCCCTGGAATCAGTCTCAGCCTCTATCACACCCTACTAGCCTGTTAGATTAATTTTGAGTATAATCTGACTAATCATATGATGAGCAGCCAAAGGACCGTAGTAATAACAGATAAACAATGACACTATGTTTGATGACTGTAGATGGTAATAGCAGATAACAAGTCTAGCTAACAAGTCTATACTAATAAATGAATCACAAACGTGTGAACTGTGCTTAAGGTGTGGGTGGAGGAAGACAAGACAGTCTAACGGCCAAGTCTTTGGACCATACGTTTTGTGCAATAGCATGTTATGTGATCTGGACACCATATTATACACAGTACTTACAATGCAATGTGGGATATTGCAGTGTACCGATATTGACTAAATAACCAGTATATCTTTCTGTTTTTCATACAGTGACTTATAAGAAAAGTACCCAGTATTTTGAATTGTCACTGTCAAAAAAGGAAAGCTGTCACACTTTTGTTTAACACTGTCGATGGTAAAGCTACAAAAGCAATTAAATTTATTTTAATTGCAAGGGAATAGATCTATGTAGCTTCAAGAAAATGTGCATCGTTTTTTCACTGTTAAACTTCAGAAAAAAAGGAATGTCCTTCAATAATCATGATGAGGTTGATAAGATGATAAGCGATTCTCATGATAAGATGAATCAGGGTAAATCATGAGCATAGGGCATTGGTACAACCCTAGTGCTCACCCTCTCTCCTATTGATGGAGAAACTGGTACAACCCTAGTGCTCACCCTCTCTCCTATTGATGGAGAATCTGGTACAACCCTAGTGCTCACCCTCTCTCATATTGATGGAGAAACTGGTACAACCCTAGTGCTCACCCTCTCTCATATTGATGGAAAAACTGTAATCTTTGTGAGAGCTTAATTTCATGTTGTTTTTATAACACAAGCAGATCTTTCAGAAGAGTGCAGGGAGCTAAGAAGTGCCTTTAACATCGATGTTCTATGTTGCAAAGACAAAGATCTAAATTCTTTGCTTGTCACCTTAAGAGACATGATATGTAGTACATATCAATATATACACTTATTGAAAAAAAAAAATCAAGAAGAAGCTGCTGGGATCGACTATAACTGTACATGTATAAATCTACTCTCTGTGCTCCGTTCATTTTTCCAAAATCATGTACCCAAGAATCAACATTTGCATTTTTCTGCAAGCACCAAAAGAATGTATCCTTCACGTAAAGATATTTTATTTATACATTTTGTTTCCACTGTGAAAAAAAGAAATCCATATATATAGATATAGATATATACCTCGGCTGAAACTGTACATGTATGAATCTAAAGATGATAAGTTTATTGGGGAAAACTACTTTTCAAAGAAGGCTCTAGTTACCCTCTTAGGCTGCCTCTAGTTTGAATACAAGATGAGATACAGTTGGACAGGGAACCAAACAGGTTCTATGTGGTATCCTGTGGCACATGTACCCACAGATGTTGCAACTAGGCCAGTAGATCCTGCACACTCGTAGGGCGCGCTGGCATCCCACCTGGTCCCAATGAACTGGTGGAGACATTCCTGGGAAACCCTTACTGTGTGTGGGTGAGCATTACCCTGCTAAAAAAATGCCAGGTGCCATGAGACTCAACACAAGATGTTTAGCACATGTTACTGGCTTGTTAGTGTCCCTTGTACTAATACTAGGGATTTCCAACTGCCATATGGGATGGCTCCCAAGATCATCACACCAGCAGTTAGGGCAGGATTAGAGGCAGGATTGAAACGTCTACCACGAAACCTCCATACTCATACCCGGCCATCTTCTGAACTTAAACAGAACCTGGATTTGTCACTAAAGGTGGAACGGTTCAAGTCCATACCACTA
The DNA here is from genome assembly GCA_033117975.1 of Parotocinclus spilosoma. Lineage (NCBI taxonomy): Eukaryota > Metazoa > Chordata > Actinopteri > Siluriformes > Loricariidae > Parotocinclus > Parotocinclus spilosoma. The sequence goes on from JAVSBV010149859.1 coordinate 12,984, forward strand.
TGCTGTAGAGGCATGTTTAGCAGTCATTCATCTCTAACCAAGAGGTACACTTCCCAAAAGTAGCCATGGGGAGCCTTGCAGCGTCTAATACAACCACGCCTGTAATTATTTACATATCTTCCTCAGACAGAACTGCATGCAGTTTTGTACTAATCTGTCATTTCCATCTGGGTGCCTACTTTTTGCCAATTAGTGTATAGATGTGTGTGTACAGAACATTATTAACACAAACCTCACAATACTGGAACTGTTTTGCTTTCTCTGAGTCTGTAGAGATTGTAGTGACTAAGATGGATTTTCAATCAAGTCCTGATGCTGTCATCCAGCGTTCGACATGAATACATAATTGGCTGTGAAAGAGGGAGGCCAGATGGGGGATCCTCTAGTGGTGCCTTAACAGTGACCTCTATCTGCCGAGCAATAGACTGGCAAGCTAAGCTATTCAGGGCACACTTAATGCCTGTTCTACAATAATAATGATGATCAATCCATCTCTCAAACATGTCCATCATGTCGTGGCATGACCTCGAGAGGACTGTTCAGCCATAAAAAAATAATCAGCTTTGCATTCTGTTAAAAAGTCTGATTTTGAGCTAAATGTATGGTTAAATAAAACAAAAAAGTTGCACAAGTTTACTATACTTATGTTCCAGCTTGACCTATTAGTCAGCGTGTTTAGTACATGAATGCACTGTCGCCTGTGTGTAAAGATCACAATTTATATGTAATTAAAGCTGAAATCCAAGTAATTACACAAGGGTTCGTGAACTTTCCACAATAATCAGCATGCCCCTATTGAAGGGAGTAGTTAAAAATAATATAATAATAAAACAAGCTTAATTAACCTGTCCTGCCCAGTGGTATGTCCTGGGAAAAGGAGCGTGTATGCTCATCTCCTATACAAAACACTTTCCGACAAAAGAGCTTTACAATTAATTACAGCCAGCCCACCAGGGAACAGAGGAGGCGGATTAGCTTAATCCTTCAATCAGCACCCGACAATAGTGTCCACGCTGGAGTCTGCAGGAAAACCTGGTGAGACGTCACTCAGCTTCTATAGACTGTATAATTTGTAAGCCATGCTGATGAATCCCTCTGACACTAGTAACTGATTAACAAAACCCTGTTACAGCAGCTAAAGTCACACCTCACTTCTACTAGGATAGCAATATAATGGACGTATTGCATATAGGAAAGCAGAACACACAATGATACATAGTCTGGACTGGGCATTAGAGGTTAGAGTGCCAACAGAGATCATGGCATTTTGGTGGCACAGCAGTATTTTGTTAGCCCACTAACTCATGAGTGTTCCTTCTGGCCAGGTAATGATGTTTTTTTTTGCTTAGCCATTTGATTTGCTTATTGAATGTTCAGCTCTGGGTTGATGTTAATAAAAATAATGTTAATATTAATAATACTTCCTAAGAAATTTGATTTAAAGCTTAAACTCTAAATGGACAGACATTAGTCAAATGATTAGTCAAAATTCAGATCTTGTGAAACTCTGTGCTCCTTTAATTTTTCCAGTATCATGTACTCAAGCTCAACAAGCACCGGCAAGCACCAAAAGGACGTGTACTTCACGTAAAGATATTTTATTTATAAATTTTTTCCACTGTTAACATACATACATATATATATATATACACACAAATATTAACATAATATTTCACACTTTTGCTTCACATTTAGTGTGGAACAGCGCTTAAACAGGAGGTTTAGCGCTGGTACCTCGGTTCTCAACCACCTCAGAACTCAACAAATTCTGTTCTCTATGCATTTTGCATTTTTAACAAATTGTATTGGGTCTTGTTGTTTGCGTTGTACTCAGCCCAATTGATTCAACTAGACTTTAGGCTTAATATAGATTACATTAACCTTATCGGTTCATGATATATTAATTTATCTGCATTTTTCGTCATTATAAATCAGAGCGCTCCTGTACAATACAACTCCATTAATGCATAAAGGGGGGGATTTTCTGTGGATCTAGAACAGATGCATTTTATTTGCATTATTACTTCTGGAAAACATTTGCTCTGTTCTCATAATTTTTGGTTTTCAGGAAGCTTATACTTGATCCACATTGCAAGTAGTAAGAACTTTCAGCTAGAAAGATGCCTGGTCTGGAATTTACCTTTATGTAGTTTGCATGTCCTCCCCTTTTCCACTTAGGTCTTCTTCAGGTACTCCTGTTGCCACCCCCATTTCAAGCATGTTAGGTCAACTGGCATCTCAAAAGTTTCAGTGTGTATGTGAGAGCGCGTGACTGGCACACAATGGATTGGAACAATGTCTAGGTTTGGTTCCCGTCTTGCAACGGTTAGGCTCAGGCTCACTGTGACCCTGTGGTGGATTAAGAGGGGTTTAAACTTGGGTTTTAACTGGGGGTTCAAACTGTGTTTTCAAAAGAGAATTT
>JAVSBV010149878.1:0-15404 GCA_033117975.1 Parotocinclus spilosoma
GGTAAACTAATGCACGTGGAAGTAAGTGAGGGATTCTGACCGTTATGGCGGGCCACAATCCGGCCCATTGAACTCTGGCCCACGCTCTGCGCGCGCGTGTGCGCGTGTGTGTGTGTGTGTGTGTGTGTGTGTGTGTGTGTGTGTGTGTGTGAAAGAATCCACATCTGCTTTGCATGCTCGGCGGGGTTTGGACGGAGCCGCTGGAATTTGGTCGGAATGCCGAATCGGACTCGGGGAGCAAAATAACGAGTTGAAGAAAAGTTCAAACGGAGCCTGTGGTGGGGACGGTGGGCGTGGCCCCTCGGGCCCGGGCGTGGCTAGGGGACGTCCCCATGTCCCGAGGACGCTGATTGGTCACGAAGCTGTTAAAAAATAAATAAAAAAGACCTTTTCTGACACCATTGGCTTCCCACATTGCAAAGGAACGATAGCTTCAGGCTCGGCTGCAATCTGGAACCTGTTTAGTAAACACACACACTTACACACACACACACTTACACACACTTACACACACACACACACACACACACAAATGGAGCTTCAGACATGTGTGCCAATAATCTGCTGTGCTCTATTATTTATTACTCAGCTAATGGCTGGAGTGTGTGTGTGTGTGTGTGTGTGTGTGTGTGTGTGTGTGTGTCTTAATTAAGCATGACCGTATGTTTCATAGCCTGGCAGACGCACACACTGGCATCCCTATACATTCGAGGTTTGGTATGTTCTTCCCCGGCAGATTGTGTTAGATTATTTTATGGCGTTACTTTCTATTTTATTCTTTTATATTTTATATTTTATTAAATAATTTTGTTTATTCCATATACTTTTTTTTATTTTGTATTTTATAAGATTCAATATTTTATTTACGTATATATTCATATTCTATACTTTAATATCATTTATTTTTTTCAATACGTATCATTTCATATACATAAATACTTTTATATTTTTTATTTTATTAGATGTAATATTTTATTTACACACATTATTTGTATTCGATATTTTATTTAGTTTTATATTATATATATATATTTAGATAATATATATGACTTTGATATTTTTAAACTATATTTATTACATATACTACTGTTTATATATTTATAAATATATATATATTTATATATAGTATTTTATTTATACATATTTCAATTCTAAGTTTTACTATTTTTATTTTATTTTATTTATTACATATAATACTGATTTCTATCTTATTCTTTTATATTCTCTATTTTATTTAAGTTTAATATTATATATATATTTTTTATTTTATTTTATACTTTAATGTTTTTTATATTTACAAATTACATATATATATATATTAACATTATATTTTATCTACGCACATTAAAATTTATATTCTTTACTTTAATATTTGTTATTTATCACATACACTACTGATTTCTATCTTTTATAATTATTTTTTTATATATACATTTATTACATTTATTACATATACTACTTTAGTTTTTATAATGTTTTGTTTATATTTATTTATTTTTAATATATATATTTATTTATTTAATTTATTACATATACTACTCATGTATTTATACTGTTTTTTAAATATTTATTTATTTTTTGTTTTTTTATATATATATATATATTTATTTAATTTATTAAATATACTACTTATGTATTTATACCGTTTTTAAATATTTATTTATTATTTTTATATATATATATATATATATTTATTATTTAATTTATTACATATACTACTCATGTATTTATACCGTTTTTTAAATGTTTATTTACTTTTAGTTTTTTTTTATATATATATATATATATTTATTTAATTTATTAAATATACTACTTATGTATCTATACAGTTTTTTTATATTTATTTATTATTTTTTAGATATATATATTTATTTAATTTATTAAATATACTACTTATGTATTTATACAGTTTTTTATATGTTTTATATATATATATATATATTTATTTATTTTATTTATTAAATATACTAATGTATTTATACAGTTTTTTTATATTTATTTATTTATATATATATATATATATATTTATTTATTTAATTTATTACATATACTACTCATGTATTTTTACTATTTTTTTATAAGTATATATAATATTTATTTTATTTTATACATTATATATCTATATTGTTTATTTATTTTTATCTTATTTATTTATTCAGTATAATTAAATGAATTGTTTTTCTTTTTTACTCTGGATCCTAACAAGGTTTCTCCACCCATTTAAAGATTCTCCTTGCCACTGTCTGCCCGGCGTTTCAGTTAGAGCTTTGGAGTAATTAAATATTATTCGATTAAAGTGCGCGCGTGTGTGTGTGTGTGTGTGTGTGTGTATCTCCCTTCCATCATGCGTTTAAATGGTGTGATGACATCATCGGGGAGAGCTTTTATTTATTAAATATTTGTTTCCTTTGCATGAGCAGGAAGGCTTTTTACATAATTGAAGTCCTCTTATTTCTGACTGAGTCAGGGATTTTGGAGAGGCATTGTGGTGCAGTGATGGGGACGGGCGGGCGGCCGGGCGGGCGGAGGGGAGGGAGGGGAGGGGGAGGGTAAGTGCAGCGGGGGCTTGCGCTAAAACGAAAATCTAATTTAATCAAATCGGAAAAAATCGATGAGGCGACTGTTTTTAACCCCCCCACCCCACCCCCCCTCACCCCCCACCCCCCACCCCCAAATCATAAGAACCGATCAGAACCGTCCCGTGGGCGTGGAGAGCCGGTCTAATCTAATCTCGAATCGATGTGTTTTTGCAGATAAGAGCGCAGACTAAACACACACACACACACACACACACACACACCGCTCGGTCTTGCCGTTGCCGTTGCCACTGCCGTCACATCTCAAAGGTCGTTACCCAGTGAGATGATCTGACCTTTGGACGCCGACAGGGCTCCTTAGTCCAGGGCTGAGGTCTGGGGTCGTCCTGTCCCGAGCCACGCCCGTCCAGTCAGCTGGGGGTTACTGGGATTGTTCTCTTGACCTCCGAAACGAGTTCCGCGTGCGCCGGTGATCATCCCGTTGATCGTTTTGTGTGTTTTTTTTGGGTTTTTTTTTCTCCCCACAGAAACATCCACGCCACCCGCTGCCGCCTCCAGTACGACGCGCCGCCCCGGTTCGGAGAGCAGCACCGCCCACAAACTCGGCTCGGGTGAGATTTCGTTAAGACTTTATTGCCAATTGCATGACAGAGTAATTCGGCAGAGGCAGCCCCCCCACATACCCCCCCACCACCACCCCCCGCATGTCATGTGACATGCACCCGTGGGTCGCAGCCATAGGCAGTCCAAACACTTTCCCCCGAAACGTTGATTCCCTAACCTTCCGTTAAAATGCTATGGGAACGATTTCGGCTGTGACTCGGGTGGGCCCAGTGTCACCCTGGGTCCAGTGGAACTTCCCCATTAACTTGCATTAGTGAGAACATTTAGTTTAGTGGAGTACTGTTATAGGTAGGACAAACGCTACGAAGGGTGAAGCTTGAAATGGCGCAAGATCATCCCTCGGTGCTCCTTCAGCCAAACCAGAGCTTAGGACAGGTTAGCCTACACACCCCGGGTGCTTCTGCCCTCCTTTGTCCATATTGTACGTTGGACCGAAAGGAGTTAAGACGTCGGACCCTCTGCCCACTCAACCCTTTTCTTCTTCTTCTTCTTCTTCTTCTTCTCCCCCCTCCAGCCCCCTCCGGCAGCCCCCCGCCCTCGTCCGTCGTGCTGTGCGACTTCGAGCAGGGTTTGTGCGGCTGGACTCACGACCCCAACGCCGACCTCGCCTGGGCTCTGCACACCTCCGGCAGAACCAGAACCAGTCAGGACCTGTCTTTAGGCACCAGCAGTGAGTCGGACACACCCACCTAACCCAGCCACCCGCCCACCCGAACGTACACGTTAAGCTCTGAAACAAATATTTAAAGGCAGACCTAGAAATGACGCAAGGGTCCTGTTATAAACAGTGCCTGGGTGGTGCCCAGGTAAGGCAGGTCCCTCGGGAGGCGGACCGCCCAGATCTGGGCGTGCCCATGAACGCTGATGCACCTGACTTGTTGTCGTTTGTGTCTGTAGGCCTGGGAAACTACCTGTACGTCCAAGCAAGTCCCAAGACGCAAGGCAAAAAGGCCAGGCTGTTGAGTCCCGAGGTCGGTCCCGACGCGGGACCCCTCTGCTTAAAGTTCTCCTACCAAATGGAGAACGAAGGAACGCTACGGGTGCTGCTTCGGAATGCTCTCCGAGAGGAGATCCTCCTCTGGGCCCTCCACGGCAGCCAGGGGCCCACGTGGAAGGAGGGACGGACCATCGTACCCCGATCTCCGAAAGAGTTCCAGGTCGAATTCCCTTAGTTCCTTTAAAGGGGGTGGTCATTGGGGTGGGAGCGGCTCCTGAAATGTCTTCGTCTGTCCGGCAGGTGGTCATTGAGGGCGTCTTCGAGAAGGCCACCGCAGGCTACATTTGGATCGATAACATTCACCTGAGCTCGAACACCCCGCTGGAGGAGTGTACCCGTAAGAGTTCCTTCTGTCTCTTCTCTCTGCCCTGGTCCTGGTCCTGGTCCTGGTCCTGGTCCGTTTGGGTTGTTTTGCCAGACCTTCTCGGACCTTACCGTGTGAACTAAACCTCCTTTTCCGTGTCTCTGTTCCAGAACCTTTTACTGCTTTTCCTCCAGACATGAACGGTGAGTTGCTCCGTTACCCGGCTCGCCCCCCTGCACCCCAGGGCAGCAGATCTAGGATCAGTTTAAGCTTACGGGTTCAGGGTCAGGTAAGGAAGCCAAGGCTGATCCTGGATCTGCTCCTGGGACTAACCCGTCCCGCCCCGCCCCGTCCCGTCATCAGGGACTGACCCTTTTTTTTTTTTTTTTTTATATAACAGCATTTTGTTCGGGTTTGAGTCTTGTAACACGGGCCACTGGAACTGAGCATGCCCGCTTCCCGTAACGTGGTCCTGCGCACGGCATGGAGGGCGTTTAGGGCCGTGCCCCGTCGCTCTCTCGGGTGACCGTACGCACTCGTCCGGGTTTGACTGTTGAATTCACCAGTTCCCAGTTCTCCCAGTCTCACTCCTTGTACTCGGGTGTCCTCCCACATTCTAAACCTATGCTTCAGGTCAATTGGTCACTCTAAGTTGAGTCGTTACGAGTCGTTACTATGCGGGTGCTACTGTGTTGCAGCAGGAAGGTCGTGGGTTCCATATCTCAGACGGCAGGTAAGTGGTTGACCCCCAGAAGGTCCCCGGACCGCCATGAGACCCAAGCCTCTCTGGAAAGGAAAACCTGCTAAATGACTAAATGGTTGTGTTTTTGTGCCCTGTGGTGGGCCGGTGAGAAGTTCTGCATGTTATGCCTGACTGCCTCTGGACTGATGACTTGCAGCCCCCCAAAATATCCCTAATCTTTGAATGGTGAGACGTGAAAGCTTGTGTGAGAGAGAGAGAGAGAGAGAGAGTGACCCCTGCGGCCGTACGTCCCACTTCCCTTCGACTAGTCCTGGAGAGCCCGTCGGTCCTTAAGCGACTCTTTGGCAAAGCGGTCCACTCCCCAGGACTACGACGAGGTCGAGGTCGGGGCTGGTTTTGCTCGACCATTAACGTCTTGATGCCACGGCAATGTGGTGTGAAAGAGTTAATGAGTCATGACTGGAATAACGCTACTCACGCCTCGTGTCCGAGTGCATCCGTGCCCTGCTCTTGTTTGGCCCCCTGGGTCCGGCTGGTAACGTGAGGTATTCTGTACATCTCTCCACCAGGGGGAGGCCTACCGGGCAGGAGCGCGCCGACCGTAGACACGCTCTCGGTGCCACCCATTTCCCCCAACTGGTATTACTTCATGGCTGCCGGAGGGGCCGTCTTATTCCTGGTCGTTGCCGTTGTCATGGCCATCGGCTGCCGCCGCCTGACGGCCCAGAGGAGCCGACCCACCATGGCCTACTATAGCCCGCACAGTCCTTGCCACCCGAGCGATGCCGCACCCAGATCGGCCGGGGGCTCCAAGCTTACCGTTTGGGTAGAGAAAGGGGACGGGAACTCCTACTGGTGACCCACGGCTGAGAGTCGGAGTCGGCTTGAGCGTCGGAACTGTTCGAGAACCTTTTTGAGACCCCGGAGGGCAGAGCGGAAGTAGCGCCTCTCTCTGTTTCCTGGATGCTGGTTGCCCCTGCAGGGTGGCAGCCTGGCGACAGCCCCCCTGCCACGGAGCCGGGACTGCCGGGACTCTGTGACCACGGACCGTAAAACGACTGAATGAGCCTCAATCGCAGAATCAGGCCTGGCTTAAACTTTCCTTTTGGAAGAGGGGGTGGTGGGCGGTGGCGGGTATCGAGGGCGTTCCCAGTCGGCTCCCGAGTCGGGGGGGGACGGACGACGGGATGGCTCGGGATGATGAAGGACTGGTCCTTTTGTAATGTCTGTGATGTAAAAAATGTGTGGTTTACAAAATGCCTGACTCTTAGGGAGGAACGAGGTTCCGCCGCTTTGTTTTTGCACTTCGGATAGATCCCGTTTACGCGTTTGCCAAGGCGACGAAAGATTGTTGAAAAGGGTTGGCATGCATGTTTACAAGTTAGAACGCCCAGGTTCGGCTGTGAGTTTGTGACCCGCTGCTCGTGTTAGAACACCCTGCCAAATTGTTTTCCTAACGGGGGGGGGGGCGCCCAGATGCAGGAAAATCATAACCGGCTCCCGGGTTCTGCTTTAATTCCGCCTACTGCCTTTATTTCGGTGCAGAACCCCCCACCAAAATACCCCCCGGCCCACCCCTAGTAGTGCTTAGGCCCGTGCCAGCGCCGAGTACGAGGTGCCCATTCTGACAGTCGCTCAACAAGCGTCATAAACGAGAACAGCTGCTTCCCGGGCACGGTCCTGTCCTAATGAGGACCGGGCACCCCGGCTCAGGGGTCAGAACCGTTCAGGAGCTCTTTCTGGAGCCCTCTTTTGTTCCAAAACGGCTTCCGTGGGCCACTCAGTCCGGCTAACTGGAGCTAGAGAGGGAACCGAAAGAGGAAAGGGTACATTTAGGCCGGGAAAAGGGCAAAACCTTCGGGGGCTATTAAGTGCCGTCTCCAGGTCTTCCAGGACGTCCCGGCACATCAACTGCCCACTCTTGTTTTCCGCTGTTTTCAGGCTCCGCTTAATTAGCGCCCAGAATCGATCGAAGCTCCGGCTCACATTTGGCAAACCTCCAAATCCAAACCTGTACTCGCAAGACCATCCCGCCGGGTGACCCCCTGCCCCCTAGAAGCCCCCTTATGCCGCGTTTATGAGTCCGGTCCGGTCCGGTCCAAACCACACCCGAATGCTGGACGTTCTCAGACCGCACTCGTGTTCAAGACAATGCACTTTTCTCCACGCAAGTACCTTACCCTTAGCGACGGCCGCTCTGTACCTCAATCTTAAGCGGAGTGCGCCGTTTTAAAAGGACAATTTTTTTCACCCAGTGTCCCTGTCCCTTTTGAAGTATGACAATAAAGTCGTCTCTTTTTTTTTTTTTTTCTACCCAGGCTTTGCTCGTTTGTTTTTTTTAGCTAGCTAGGTCCAGGCAGGCTGGGCTTCGGACGGTTTGTGATTTTTAATCAATCCCATCTCCATCCGCAGTTGTAAAAGTGGACCCTAGAGGGAGCCGTCTGTTCAACAGCAAAGACCAAACCCAAGCAGGTAAGCCATTCTATTTCAAAAGCCCCCCCATCCCCACCCCCCCCCCCGGAGACCGTCCCGTTCCCCTTCCCCTTCTCCTGGGAGAAGGCCCTTCCTTATCGGGTGGGTGGAGTGGAAGGACAGGGCGTCGGACGCTTTGATCTTCATATCTGGATTTCTTCCGTTCCAGGCTTCCCCGAGTGGACCACTCCGGGACCGTCGCCGGCGCCCCCTGTGACGAGAGCGTCAGGACGAGAGAACGCTTGGCTCAGTACTCTGGACCCCATTCTGCTCACCATCATAGTGATGAGTTCGGTGGGTGTCCTGTTGGGGGCGGTGTGCGCCGGCCTCCTGCTCTACTGCACCTGCTCGTACGGAGGACTGACGTCCCGCTCTTCCACCGCCTTGGAGAACTACAACTTCGAGCTCTACGATGGGGTCAAACGCAAGGTGAAGCTCAACCAGCAGCACTGCTGCTCGGAGGCCTGAGGACCACCGGCCCCCTCCCACCCCAGAGGGGCACCCAGGGTTAGGCTCCGCCCCGGATTTGCCCTCGGCTCTTGGCGTGGGGAACTTCCGTATGCTGCTCGGTGCTGCCGCTGTTGGAGCTCCGTGGGACTAGACTCTTTCGGGGTAGCGCTCGCCCGCCCAAACGGAACAAGATCGCGTTCTAGCTTCCCCTCATTCTTGTTACACGGTCTTGTCATTACGCTTATTGCCGAGTAGATATGGACTCGGATTTGACTCTCTTGTCTGGTTTGTGGAACGGGGAGCCTCGCCAGGGCCCAGGCCAGGGGTCTCGGGGGGGTGGGATTGGGGGGGCAAACGTCCAAACGGCACGTCCACGTCAGGGAATTTTGGGGCTGCAACCTATGGATTGCTGTAGACGGGACACTGGTATGATCGAGGGGTTTTGAGGGGCGAGTCGGTCACTGTTGGACCGCTAGAACTTTCCTTTGAACGTGTTCCCGTGGACACATTTCAACAAGGGACACCTCACGGAACGCCTCCCACAGGACCGGCCCCCCTTTAGGAGCAGGAATCTGGGCTACACGAACCCGCTGGTTCCCCCCGTGCACCTCAAGTGTGCTTGCCTCTGCACCGGGGACTATTCCGAGTGCCTTGGAGCTGCTCCGGCACTCAAACGCTGTTCCGCTGTGGTCCGTCTCCGGGGGATTTAAAAAAAAAAAAAAAAAAAAGAGAGCACTGGGTTCCACTTGGGCCTCGAGAGGCTTTGTACAGACGATTTGTGCGTTTTATGATCAGTATTGTTATTATTGTGATTATTATTTAATAAACGACGGAGGAGGACGAATGCCTTTGGACGTCGTTTTGAAGCACATTTGCGCGACCCCATTCACTCTTAATGCCCCCCCCCCCTGGGGGGTTGAATGTATTAGACGGCCGCCCGGAAAAAGGTTGTGGGGTTACGGGTTACTGGTTTTTAATAGTGGGCGACCACCTTTATTGGCCTGGACGGTTTGTGATTAGCTTTGAACGTCTTTAGCCGTTGGGTTGGAGTTGGAGTTTTAATGTTGGCTCCAAAGCAAAGGGTTTGGTTGGTATCTACCTATAAAAGCACATCAATAAAACATCAGCACACACACACACACACACACACACACACACACACACACACACACACACACGACTGCTTCCACAGAGCTCTCTAATCTCCCCATGGGTTCCCATTAGCCTGGACCTTCAGTCGCCTTCGTTTAGAAATAGGCAACATCAAAGCTTTGAAGTGCCTCACGGTTCCACCATCCTCTTCATCCCTGAACCTGAACCCATCTCACTCCCTGGTAACTCTTTCTCTCTTTCCTTACGAAATGGTTCCACTCTTAATCTGGACAGAACTCTAGAAACCTGAGACCTCAGTACTATAGGACACTGGAGATCTAGAACTACGGAGACCTGGAACTCTAGAAACCTAAGAGGTTTGTACTATAGGACACTGGAAATCTAGAACTATGGAGATCTGGCACTCCAGAAACCTAAGACCTCAGTATTATAGAAAACTGGAAATCTAGAACTATGGAGACCTGGAACGCTAGAAACCTAAGACCTCGGTACTATAGGACACTGGAAATCTAGAACTACGGAGACCTGGAACTCTAGAAACCTGAGACCTCGGTACTATAGGACACTGGAAATCTAGAACTATGGAGACCTGGCACTCCAGAAACCTAAGACCTCAGTATTATAGAAAACTGGAAATCTAGAACTATGGAGATCTGGCACTCTAGAAACCTGAGACCTCAGTACTATAGGACACTGGAAATCTAGAACTACGGAGACCTGGAACTCCAGAAACCTGAGACCTCGGTACTATAGGACACTGGAAATCTAGAACTATGGAGACCTGGAACTCTAGAAACCTGAGACCTCGGTACTATAGGACACTGGAGATCTAGAACTACGAAGACCTGGAACTCCAGAAACCTAAGACCTCAGTATTATATAAAACTGGAAATCTAGAACTATGGAGACCTGGAACTCCAGAAACCTAAGATGTTTGTACTATAGGACACTGGAGATCTGGAACTACGAAGACCTGGAACTCTAGAAACCGAAGACCTCAGTACTATAGGACACTTGAGATCCAGAGCTGCTCTGACGGACACGCCAACAGTGGAAAAATAAAGCAGATTACCCAGAGGAGCCAGGCTGCCGGGCTCCGTTTTTCCCATCCAAACAATTTCGAACTTTTTAGTTTCCTAAATGTCGTTGGACTGAAATCGAATTCTCCGCTGGGGCCGAGCCCGCCCCGAGATCTGAGAGCCTTCTGTCTCTGTCTCTGTCTCTTGACTAGAAGGGCTGTCTCACCATCAAAGCTCCTGTCTGAAAGACCACGGGGCCGGAGGGGGAGCAATTGACGGGTGGACCGGGAAACGGATGGCTAATTCATCTTCAGGACAGCGTAATGGAGATGCGGACCATCGGGGCAGATGCAGATGTTTGCCAGCTGAAGTTCTGCCGCTTGGTCGGCCTTAAGTGTTTCCTGATGCCCGTGGGTGCTGTTTAAGGGGTCGTCTCCGGTCACTTCCTTTGTTTTATCGTCAAACTCTAAGCTTGTTGTCTCAAATATTTTCACCATGTACGTCCCACATGTTGGGGGGGGGGGGGTTCTAGCTCCACGTTGGACCTACCTAACCCAGTTTAGCCCCTCCTGCCTGATCATTCTGTCACTTATTTACACTACGGTCCAATCAGTACACATTTGCAGACACTCCTTTATGCACATGCTCGAGGGGGAATCTGGGGGAATGGAAAAAAAAAAAACCCTCCCCATTGCGACTTTAGGAGCATGAAGTCCAAGAACCCCTCGTTTTTGGATTGGATTACGGTAAGATTTGGACCATCAAGACCAACTCCGGAGAACGTCGGAGAGGCGCAGAGGTCCAAGATGACACCGCTGGCATCGTCTGCTCTCGTGGCAGTTGCCATGGAAACAGATGGATGTCAGGCGCGCCAATTAGCTGCTAAACTGCCGTGCTGCACCGGGACCTGGAAAGGACCCTCTGCATGCCTGTTTCTGAATTAAATGCCCTTATTACTCGGGTCTTGGTCCTCCCAAGGTTTGGTAGGTATCTTTCTTGCCACGCCAAGACGCAGGGAGAATAGCTTCGTGTCTGCTGCCATCTACCGGCACAGGGTGGAACTGCACTTGATCTGAAAACTAAAGGTAAATAACTACTAATGTTAATTACAGAATTATAAGTATCGTTTTTTTGCTTAGTATCTGGCGCCATCTGTCGGTAAAAAGTGGAACTTCATTTTTTTAGGGACTAAGTGGAACGGTCCAAAGAGGAGCGTTTTAGGTTTTTTTCCCCCTCAAGTCGATCTTTGCTCCTAAAACCCATAAGTAACTACATTTTCTCTTTTCTCTCTAAGCTGATGTTCCGGTACCAGTTCCAGCACCACACCACGTCAGCATCACTCTACTGGTCTCCATTAACAGAACCCAGTCCCACCAGAGTGCAGGAACTCCTTACATCAGTCACCGCCGTGGACTCAATAGATCAAATATTTTGCTTTATTTTAAAGTACTTGTTATTATTTGGTATATTTTTACTATTAATACAAACTCAACTATTTCAGGTAACATCTAGGCCACCCGTGGAGGTCGGGTCCCTTTTTTCCTCCCTAGGTTTGGCACTTTCTTCGACATTCAGGGATTTTCCTTGCCACTGCCGCCCTAGGCTTACATAATTTGGGATTGGCCTTTTAAGATCATATAAAATGATAAAGCTGCTTAAAGACAATGCTCCGCTATAAAAAAGTGCTATAGAAATTTAATTGAATTTGACTTGACTTTGCTTTTTTTAATCCATCCCTGGCGATGTGCACAATCTGATAGAGTGCCTTCAGGATTAGAACATCTACGTCATTGTTGGTGTCTATTTCCTCGTGGTAGTTCTTCACAGGGAAGATGTGATTCATGGGAACCCCCAGCTGATAACCGCACTCCTGCATCTGGAGAAGAACCCACACCAAAAGCCAAACACTTTTACAGAGCCGTACCTCTTAACCGTTAACCGGTGAGTCTCTGTCGCTAAGAACAGCGTACCTTCTCCTTGATCTTCTTACTGGTGTAGATCTTCTTGAGGTCCTTTTGAACCAATGCTGCATCTGGTTTTCTCATAATGATCACCTGAGGGATTTCTGGATCGTGAAAGAGGAAGAATTTATGAAGGTTATGCCAGTGCCTATTTAAATGCAATGTCTACTTTAACTTCGTTCACTTATGTTCTGTTGGCAGAACATTAACCAGGCAGAAGGTCTGATCTTTAAGCTCAGGGTTGCTTCTGTACTCAGGACAGGTTCTTGGCGTGTTCCTCAAACTGGATATGTGAATTAAAGATTAAACCAGAGTTATTTAAATTCTAATATGAATGGAAATTATTGTTTGTTATATAAATTTAAGGTTCCTCCTTACATTGTGTCCTTCAGGGAGTCAAAGTAATGGGTCTCAAACTGTAAGAGAAACACAGATAAATTATAAATACTGTAAGGTTTTACTGCTCTTCACTTTAAGAACATCTATGGCGTTTCTATTAAGAACCATGAGGTTAGAACATGGTGGGTGGGGCTCCAAAGTAAACTTTACATATTAGGTTCTTTATTCAATAATCCTGGATAGTCTAAATCCAGAGCTTCAAATTCAAATCATGTAAAGAATACGATAATAAACACTTACTGCTGTAGTGAAGCTTGTTTCGGCGGTACCAACGAGAGCTTCACTGGTGATCCGTCCTTGGAAAGCGTTATTGATTGAGTTTATAAAGCTGGATTTCCCTGATCCAACCGGACCGACCAGCAGAATCCTGATGTGCTGAACATCTGGGTTGGTGACTCAGAAGTTCCTCAGTTTCTCTTCTAAGTTCTGCTTTTTTCTATCAGGCAAAGAAGAAAGTGAAAGTGACAATGTGGGGGTTTTTTGTTTCTAAAACAGGAAAAAACTGCATTGATAGAGGTTTAGATTGAGGATCTACCGCATTGTTTCGTACTTAACGGTGTATTTTCTGAGGTAAATGTTGCTATTTATGATATAGTGGAACCCTTAAAAGTTTAGTTAGCAGACATGTTAAGTATAATTTGTATATTTTTAGAAAAATGGTGTATTTTCTCATTATTTTACTAGCATATCTGAGGTAAATGTTGCTATTTATGATATAGTGGAACCCTTAAAAGTTTCGTTAGCAGACATGTTAAGTATAATTTGTATATTTTTAGCAAAACTGTATTTTCTCACTATTTTACTAGCATATCTGAGGTAAATGTTGCTATTTATAATATAGTGGAACCCTCAAAAGTTCAGTTAGCAGACATGTTAAGTATAATTTGTATATTTTTAGAAAAACGGTGTATTTTCTCATTATTTTACTAGCATATCTGAGGTAAATGTTGCTATTTATAATATAGTGGAACCCTTAAAAGTTAATTTAGCAGACATGCTAAGTATAATTTGTATATTTTTAGCAAAACGGTGTATTTTCTCACTGTTTTATGAGCATGTCTAAGGTAAATGTTGGTATTTATGATATAAAGAGGTCAATGGCGCCCCCTAGTGGCAGCTTTGGATACATACACTGATACTGACAGTTTGCTATTAAACAGTAAACATACTGGTTTACAGCAGCAGAATGCTTAATAAACAATGTTTAGTAAATGGCTGTGTAAATCGAACATGAAGTCAATAAACGAGGTCCAATATTTCGAGCTCCAGGTGTTTATTTGGTATAATTATTAGTACTTTATAGATTTACACATCATGGAAACTCGGCCATCTAACCAAACATTTTGACGTGCAAATGGTTTTGTTTAAAAAGACGTCTATTTTTTGACAATTTATGGATCAGCTGAATGTGGAGAACGGGGATTTAGGTGGACCGTCGTGTTTTCTTTAAGGCGTCGTGTCCAATGTTCACAATCTGCTCGAGCGCCTTGAGAACCAGGACATCCATGTCATTCTGAGTGTCTATCTCCTCATGGTAGTTTCTCACAGGGAAGATGTGATTCATGGGCACGCCCAGCAGATTACTGCACTCCTGCATCTGTAGAAGAAACGAAACAAAAACGAAAACCCCTTTTAGAAAACATTACCCGGAGATGTCTCCTAAATGATCGAAACCGTTACCTTTTCCTTGATCTTCTTGCTGGTGTAGATCTTCCTTATGTTTCTTTTAACCAATGGGCATGCTTCATCTGCTTTTGTCATGATGATCACCTGAGAGATTTCTACGTCATATAAGACGAAGCATTAATATAGGTTAACTAAACATGAATAATTGTTTGGAATGACCAAGTTTGTCCTTGAAATGTGACTAATAACCATGCTTACTTAGTTTTGAAGCGTTCTGTCGGATGAACTTCATCTGATCAACAACTTTTTGGTCCATGAGTGACACGTTGTCTGCTGGCAGAACATTAACCAGGCAGAAGGTCTGATCTTTAAGCTCAGGGTTGCTTCTGTCCTCAGGATGACTCTTGGACTGATTCTTGGCGTGTTCCTCAAACTGGATATGTGAATTAAATTAAATCCTGATATGAATTTATCTGCTTAACATTCCAACATGTAACCATAGTGATTAGAGTTACTACACTGGGATTCGTTGTATGAGTTTAAGGTTCTTCCTTACATCGTATCCTTCAGGGACAAACCCCTGTATGGCTCTGATGATGTCGTCTTTGCTTATATCACAGGCTTTGTGTTCCAAACCCATGATGTCATTGACGATAAAAGGCAAAGGTTTTCCATCCTTTCCTTCAAAGTAATGGGTCTCATACTGTAAGAGAAAGACGTCTCTTAAGAACCACGAGGTTAGAACATGGATTGTGGGGCTCCAAATCGTACCTTAAAGATTTGGTTCTTCATCCCGTGACCCTCCAGGATCCCATCTGATAAGATTCAAGACAATAATAAACACTTACTGCTGAATAATAAACACTTACTGCTGACGTGCTGAACATCTGGATTGGTGACGCAGAAGTTCCTCAGTTTCTCTTCTAAGTGGTTCCTCTGACTGTCGGAGCCAAGAGCAAAAGCGATGGTGGGAATGGACCTTTTTGGTTTCTTCAGAAAGGTATTATTATTATCAATGCATTAAATAAGAATGAGGATCCATTGGTAGGCTGGTCAGTTCTGGATTAAATTACAGTCGATTCCGGTTAATGGGACCACATCGTTTTGGTCCTAATAAGCCGTTGGTCCGATTAAACGAACATGCCCTATGTTAGAAGACGGGACGTGCTATGTAACATATTAAATGTTTATTAAACCTT
>JAVSBV010149906.1:0-7500 GCA_033117975.1 Parotocinclus spilosoma
AGAGAGAGAGAGAGAGAGAGAGAGACAGAGAGAGAGAGAGACAGAGAGAGAGAGACAGAGAGAGAGAGAGACTAAAATGAGAGTAAAATTGTCATGATTTTCTCTTTTAGCTGTAGTTACGGTGATCTTCCTTCATTTCCTGTAATAAGACGTAGACGGGTCCTAATGTGAAATGTTCAACTCATAACACTAATCCACACACACACACACACACACACACACACACACACACACACACACACACACACACACACACAGAGTCTTGTACATGAACCTAAAGCCTGCAATCAGCAGCACGCTACGTTACAGCTACAAATCTCTTTCAGTTGCACTTTGGTCCAAACCTTGGAAAAATCCGATGCGAGGGGGAAACGAGTGATGAAAAAAAAAAAAAAAAAAGGGCTGATCCATTTAAATGAAACGTTGAGAATCCTGCCCCATTCAAACACCAGTACGAACCCAAACACGAGAACGGCTTTCTATTTACTGCCATGTCAGCGTTTTATTTTATTCGTCCAATCCACCTCCCTCTTTGGTTTTTTTTTTTTTTTTAATGATTTCTTATCCACCATGGGCAGATGTAACTGAGTTATTCATAATCTGAAGGATTTAATATTTACCCCGGCCCACAACCCCCTCCCTCCCCCCTCCCCCGTGCCTCTTGCCCCCGTTGCCCTGCTCGCTCGCCCTCTCTCTGCCTCTGCTTTCTGTTTTTAACTCGTTCCCGTCGCCGATTGGCCCGCTTTCTCTTCCGTTCCTGTTGCTCATCCCGTCCTCGGCTCTTGGATTTATTCTCGGCGCGGTTGCCAGGTGTTGAGCAATCGCGTCACGAAGTCCAGCTCTGCGAGTCGCCTCCGGTTTTTAAGCCGTCGTGTTTTTGCTCGCAGACGTCCATCTTTTTACACTTCATTTTATACAGCGCTTCATTCCTTACACCTTTCATTAATATTTCTCACCTCTTTTCTTAGCTCTAACGAGATCAAAGTCTTTTCTAGGGTCGTCTTTTAGGTTTCTTTCTTTCTTTTTTATTGCCATCGACCCTCCTCTGCTGTTGCCAGCCTGCGTTTTGACCCCTGGTTGCTGATCTGATTACCGGAGTGGTTTGCAGTTAGTGCTCTGCACCTCTGCCCGAAAACACATTTCATCTCTAATAGCAGATTTGGCATCGGTGCAAATGTAACAGAAGGGTATTAGAGACCCCCAGCAGGGGGGAAAAGAGGTCTTTAAGGTAAAACCGACATCATTACGAGCAGACTAACAGTGTTAGGTCCTAAGCTAGCAGGTACACGAGCCGGGGCCTACAGCAGGACTGATATCAGAAGGGGTACCGGTCCGGTACTGGGTCCCATTAAAAGATTTAGTACAGGAAAGATGGCAGCTGCCTCGTTAAAAAATGCAAAGGCACGCAATAAGGAAAGAAGATACGTCAACAAGAGGCAGAGAATCGCAGGAAACTGCGCAACCTGTTTAGCCCCGTCGTAAATGATTCCGTTTTCTCACTTAAGAGCTAGAAAACAACAAACAATTCAAACAAGTACTCATTTTATTTCAAATAAAAATTGAAATACATGTGTCAATCTATTAATATTTTTCTTGTCTTTTCCTGTAAAATATTTGTTTTATTATTTAATTAAACTGTCAATTAAAATAATTATTATCATGATTCTTTTTGTTTTTGATAATTGAACTTTTTAGTGCTTTAATTCATGTCCAAACTTTTTAAATATTACTCTTTTGTTAGGTCAATCTATTAATTTTTTCTTGTCTTTTCCTGTAAAATATTTGTTTTATTATTTGATTAAACTGTCAAGTAAAATAATTATTATCATAATTGCTTTGTTTTTGATAATTGAACTTTTTAGTGCTTTAATTCATGTCCAAACTTTTTAAATATTACTCTTTTGTTACGTCAATCTATTAATATTTTTCTTGTATTTTCCTGTCAAATATTTGCTTTATTATTTAATTAAACTGTCAAGTAAAATAATTATTATCATGATCCTTTTTGTTAATAAATAATTGAACTTTTTAGTGCTTTAATTTATGTCTAAGATTTTTAAATATTACTCTTTTGTTATGAAAATCTATTCATATTTTTCTAGTCTTTATCTGTAAAATATTTGCTTTATTATTTGATTAAACTGTCAAATAAAATTATTATCATGATCTTTTTTGTTAATAAATAATTGAACTTTTTTGTGCTTTAATTAATGACCAAACTTTTTAAATATTACTCTTTTGTTAGGTCAATCTATTCATATTTTTCTAGTCTTTATCTGTAAAATATTTGTTTTATTATTTGATTTAAGTGTCAATTCAAATAATTATGATGATCCTTTTTGTAAACAAATAATTGAACTTTTTTTAGTCCTTAATTCATGTCCAAACTTTTTAAATATTACTCTTTTGTTACGTCAATCTATTAAAATTTTTCTTGTATTTTCCTGTAAAATATTTGCTTTATTATTTAATTAAACTGTCAAGTAAAATATGATCTTTTTTTGTTTTTAATAATTGAACTTTAGTGCTTTAATTCATGTTCAAGATTTTTAAATATTACTCTTTTGTTACGTCAATCTATTAATTTTTTCTTGTTTTTTCCTGTAAAATATTTGTTTTATTATATGATTAAACTGTCAATTCAAATAATTATTATCATAATATTTTTTTGTTTTTAATAATTGAACTTTTTAGTGCTTTAATTTATGTCTAAGATTTTTAAATATTACTCTTTTGTTAGGTCAATCTATTAATATTTTTCTAGTCTTTATCTGTAAAATATTTGCTTTATTATTTAATTAAACTGTCAAGTAAAATAATTATTATCATGATCCTTTTTGTTAATAAATGATTGAACTTTTTAGTGCTTTAATTCATGGACATTGGACATTTGGTTAGACATGATTTCGGGATCTGCTGCCTGCTGTCTGAAGGAGGGTTCTGGAGGGTCACTGAAGCCCTGAGATGCCACGGCCTGATTATGCAAACAGTGTTTTGGAGAGAGGGATATGGTTTGCAAATGTGCCCCCGAGTTGCAGAGCCTCTGCGATTCCTCCTCTGATCTGTGATTTTAATGAAGGGGATTTAACGGATGTGCAAACGATGATGAAAGTGTTCGCTTCAAAGGTTTAAAAACAACGCCCGGTCAGAACTAAAGTTGTTAAAACACGGACGATAACCATGAATCCACTTAAATATCGATAATAAAAAAAAAGATACAGGCCATGAATGGTAGAGGGTTTTGGGTACTAAGCCCTGCGACTGTTCTTTCATGCCAGGGCATTTCCAGAGAAAGCACCAGCAGCACAGAGGGTAAACAAGTTCAAGAACCACGACAAATACAATTAGGCAAAACACGGTAATTTGCTTGAGGTTAAAATCCTCTAACGTTCACCGGCACCATGACATGCCAGGACGCATTCGCTTGCTGGCTTCCTTACTCAGAACCATCCGAAATATTTTTTAAACACATAATACGTACACACAGGTACCGAGCAATATTATCAGGATTTATCTTCTTATCCGTGTGTGTTAATTACAAACATTCACGGTTCTGTAACTTTTCCGTTTTATTAACACGCTATTGTAGATTTTGCAAGAACGTAACAGTGGCACATTAAAATATGTAAAATAATTAAAATAATTAGTGCTTTTCTTTTTCACTGATTTACCTTGATTCATTTGCTTTGCTTTAGTTAAGTGCATGAACTTTGAAACATCACAAATAAAAAACTGTAACCTTTCGAAAGGAAATTTTAAATGCATTATTTCATTATTGATTTTTTTTTACTCTGTACATTAAAATACGATTGGTTTTATTATAGTAGTGTTCACTGACAAAATTAGGTTCAAATGAAGTGTAAGATTCAAAGGAATGAGATTAGGTTTAAGGTTAAGTTTACTCAGACTAAGATTAGGCTTAAAAATGCTAGGATTAAAGTTGAAATTAAAGATAAAATGACTGATTCTTCAGGTTCAAGTTGTGGAGGTTCCGTTTAAGGTTCAATTTTGTCGTTTTACTTAAGGGTTAAGGTTAAAAATACAAGGTTTGAAGTTAAAGCTGAGGTTCAAACGACAGGTTTTGCAGCTCAAGTTACTGAGGATATGAAGTTTAAAGTTATGCATGTTAAGAATGTTTTGTAATAACAACACGTTTACCGTAAGCTCAGGACGTCGTTGGATCCTGACCTTTATAAATAATTCAAAACGCTTCATATCCCGTTTCCAGATTCTAACCACCCCATCTCAGCCCCCCCCCCCCCCCCCCAATGTAGGAGAATAGATTATTTTAATATATCGAAGAAACAGATCATTAAATGTTCGGACTAAATGTCAATTGACAAATTCAAATTTTATTTTCATTATGATCATGATCCTTTTTCCTAACAAATATTTGAACTCTTTTCAGTGCTTTGATTTAGTACAAAGATATTAAACAGAGTACGCTTTTTTTTTTTTTTTTTAAATCTTGGTCATTTAATTCTTTATAACTCATTCGCAGTGTTAATTTGCTGGAGTCATTTAAAATTGATTAAAGCGTTCTGAAATAAATGATTGTCCTTAGTATGGTTGTGTTTTGTTTGGCTCCGGTTTTTATATATATATATATATATATATTTTTTTTTTTTCATTTTAAAAAAGTTACACTTTTATTTCTTTTTATTGTTTATATTCACAAACGGATTTCGAACGGATGTGATGTACCTCCAAACAGTTTACGTCATTAAAGCGCGTCCATTGGATCGATTAGTAAAAAGGTTCGATTTATTCTGTTGTTATTTCCATGTTTATAGATTTTATTTGACAAATAGGTGTGGTGCTTTCAATTAATCATGTTCAATAAAATATTTTATAATATAATGCCAAGGTAGACTGATAGAAAATAGATCTTGGTTTCTTTAGTCAATATTTAGTCATTCACTTTTTCTTTTTCTCACAATTGAAAAGTTCCACGCATTTTCTGCTTGGGTTACTATTTTATGTCTTAACAAATGATCTTAGAACTGTTAAGGCGTCCTTAATTAAGACATAACCTTTCATTTAGCTCGTTGTGTCTGTACTGAATATTTGCCACCCTTTACAAGAATTGAACCGTGTTTTCTCGGCAAATCAAACAAAGCATCTCGACAGAAGTGTGTTTGTTTTTAATGGTTGTAATTAGTTCGAAATGAATGGGTGTGTGCGTGTGTGTGTGTTTTTGAATGTATTTATTTGTTTAACCCCGCGTGTTTGCTCTTTTATCTTTCGCTTTTATTTGGTTACAGTACCCATAATAACAGATAATAAGATAATAGCTGCTCCGGGTTTTGATCCTGATTAAACATGCACCCGCACATTCCTACATGTCTTCGCATGCTAATAACTAATTACCCTGACTCTGCGAGATGTTTATACCATTACCCAGTCCAAAGCTAGCATGCTAGATGCTAAGTGTTTCTGTACCTCCGAGGGTCATGCCGGCCTCGAAGCACTTCTTTAGACGGCAGGAGGGACAGTTCTTCCTCCTGAGCTTATCGATGGTGCAGTCGTTCCTGCTAGCGCACAGATATTTCTGCTTCCCTAAAAAAAGACAAAAAAAAACAACACAAACAGAAACTCAGGACATGGATTCATGTATAAAAAAAAATTGGGGTTTTAGGGTTAAAACAACTGGGATTAAGATCATAGTGACTGTTAATGCCATTACCAATACTGTCTTTAATGATGAGGTTAATTCTTTTAATGTTAAGATTAAAGTGAGATTACTGTTTAATCTTACACAAGGGATACTGGGGTTAAGATTAAGGTTACATTTACTTACAATACATTTCAGTACAAATATGTTCAATTAAGTTTAAGATTCAAATGAATGAGATAAAGGTTAAGGTTAAATTTACTCACCCTAAGATTAAGGGTAAAAATACTAAAATTAAAGTTGAAATTCAGGACAAAATGACTGATTCTTAAGGTTAAAAGTACTGTGATTACATTTAAGGTCAAATTTAGTCATTTAAGATCGACGTTGAGGTTAAAAATACTAGGTTTAAAGTCAAAACTGCGGTTACTGGGGATATGATAATAGTTTAAAAAAATATTTTAAAGTTTAAAGTTACTTAGATTAAGATTTTATTTTAAACTAAAGTTAAAATTAATTGCTAATTGAATAGTTACTGAAGTTAAATTTAAGGTTAACTTTAATTTGAATAAACCTTAACTGAGGTTAAGGTTTAAAATAAATGTAAATTCATTCTTAAATTTAAACTAAAGTTAAAATGAAGGTTACAGAGTAAGTGCTAATTGAATAGTTCCTGAAATTAAGGTTAAAGTTCCTGAAATTAAGGTTAAAGTTCCTGAAATTAAGGTTAAAGTTCCTGAAATTAAATTTAAGATTAACTTTAATCAGAATAACACTGGGGTTGAGGTTAAAAATACTAGGATTACAGTTAGAATTAAAGTTCAAATGACTGATTTTTAGGATTTAAGTTGCTAAGATTAAGACTAAATTTAAAACAAAAGTTAAAATGAAGGTTACGGAGTAAGTGCTAATTGAATAGTTCCTGAAATTAAGTTTAAGGTTAACTTTAATTAGAATAAAACTGGGGTTGAGGTTAAAAATATTAGGATTTCAGTTAAAACTAAAGCAAGTGCTAATTGAATAGTTCCTGAAATTAAGGTTAAAGTTCCTGAAATTAAATTTAAGGTTAACTTTAATCAGAATAAGACTGGGGTTGAGGTTAAAAATACTAGGATTACAGTTAGAATTAAAGTTCAAATGACTGATTTTAGGATTAAAGTTACTGAGATTAAAATTTAATTTAAAACTAAAGTAGTTGTACCCCGGGGTTAACCCAGCACCTAGGACCTAGAGAGTTAAAGTGGGATGGTTTCTGATTTGGTGGTTTCCCATTCTCCCTGTTGGTGGTACTTAAGGTGATGCCTCTGTGTGGTTTGCGGTCGGCGTTTCCCATGTGTTTTTTTTTCCCATCGTACATAACTGGACGGCCCCAAGTGTCATAACTGCTTGCGGCGGGTACCATGACTCTGACAGGGCGTGCCCCTGAGTCAGCGCTGATTGATTTTTTAATGAATCATCTGGTGAAGGTTATGATGGAGGAATGAAGTATGAGCATAAGGTCAGGGGATCCAGGGAGGATCTACATTCAGAGCACAGCCTGAAGGTCAGGACCATCGCTTTGCTGAGCGATCTGGGAATAAAAGCTTTAAAAGAAAGAGCTCCTATAAAAATGTGCCGGGCCTTTCATTGTTCCGAAGAGCTCTGCGGCCGGATCGTCCGATAAACGTCTCCTTCACACTCGGAACCCAAACGTGAAATGCATTAAAATTCGATTACGTTCCAATGAACATTGTAATGTTTTACAGTCTGCACCTGTCCCGGGTGAAACTTTTTATCGTTATCCTGTCATTTCTTTACTTTTTAGTCTTCGTAAAGAAGAGAGAAATATCTTAAATATGAAGGCAATCGTAAATCTGGTTCCAAACATAAAACATTACATAAGTAGG
>JAVSBV010149906.1:12500-15403 GCA_033117975.1 Parotocinclus spilosoma
GTGTGTGTACACCTGCGTGCCGGTCCAGGCCGTTTGGGCAGTTTAGGCCGGGATGAGAGGATGAATACAGGGTGTACGAGTCGTCTGTTTGGGGTGTGGGGCGTGGGCTGCAGGAGGGAGGAGCTCTGGACAGGGTTTGGTGCCTGTGGGTGGGCAGAGACGCCTGGCGAGAGAGCATGCCCCCTACAGACAGGAGGAAAAAAAGTTAGCTTTTAGCTCCCCTCTGATTAACCCTGTAATGTATTCAGCCGGTGTATAAGGTAACCGATATCGGTGGAGTCTCTGAACGATAGTTTGCCTCTACCTGCACCTTCCACTCCCACTTATAAAGAAGAGAGAGAGAACGAGTCTCGGGTTCACGAAGCACAAAAAGTGGGAAGGGTTTTTCTGGTGGTTAAGAGACTGGACTGGGGACCAGAAGGTCCAGGGTTCAAGTCCCACCTCTGCATCGGACCTCGAGCTCTCGTCATCCGATTAATTCCTTATTCATTTACGACATTTAGCCGAATATCCAGAGCGACTTACAACTTATACAAACCAAATTATACAAATCCAAGCTATTTGGATTGTTGTTAAGGGCCTTGCTCAAGGGCCCAACGGTGGCAGGCTAGGCTACCACAGTCCCGATGCATCTTTAAATTGTACTTCTGGAACGAACTCATTTCGTGAGAGTCCAAATTCTGTGTTTTTGTTTGTTTTTTTTTTGGTTTGAGTAACGTCTGTGTTCGGATTCTTAACGAACGAACATGACAAAGCGGGGACGGAAGGTCGCTTAGGACAGCACAGTGCTTATTTTGTCTGATTTCGTCCTCACGCACACACACACACACACACACACACACACAAAAGCGCCTCGTTTATTTTCTACGCCTTCTGTCTAAATCTGCCGTGCCTCCTGTAGAGGGGCAGGGACCTCGTTATAACCAGAAAAGCCTTCAAGAATGAGGTGTGTGTGTGTGTGTGTGTACATACGGCCGCCAGCCAATCAGAAACGAGATAGACTACGGTCCCAACGTCTCTATATTTAAAGAAATCAAGGATAGAGTGGACTTAAGGTCCGGACCCTTTGTGTTCTTTGTGTTGCACAAAGGTGAAGAGCCTACAGAACAGGATATAGCAGAGAGCTAATAATAAGAGGTGTCATGTGTATTTTTGGCCACACACACACACACACACACACACACACACACACACACACACACACACACACACACACACACTAGTTAAGAGCAGAAGTGTGATGCCTACGCTTCAGACCTGATCTCCGGCTTATGACCTCCACGATGGTAGGGGGGAAGTACCCGACCCGGTCGATGGCCCTCTGGCTGTCATGGATGTGCCCCTTCCAGCGTCCGTCCACGTGCTGCTCTAAAACCTGAAATAGATCCAGGGGTCAGGGGTCGTACTTCACCAAGGGCCCGACCTTGTACCACGACCCCGTACCACGGTAGAGCCTGGCTTCTGGACATAACAGTCTGGACGGTGCATCTTTCCCATCTCCAACCCTGACGGTCCATCCTGGATGCCTCCGAGCCCAGAAAAGTGGGCGGAGCTTGTGGACGTGGTTAACATTAAGGCTGTTTTTTTTTGGTACGGTAAAGTTTTAAGTGGTATCTGTGAATGTAAACTCTGCATTGTAGAGCCCGATAAATGTTGGATAAACTAATCCCTTAATCCCTTACCCATGTGCTCCTATCAGATACGGATGAACGACTGTTCTCGAGGCGGTGCCGCCTGAGGGAGGGGAGGGAGATCACCCCGTTTCGGTTTCGGCTTTTTAGGACTGAAATTCCTCCTTGGGGTGTACCAAATCATGATTGGAGACCTGTATAAAACATGCACTAACTCGGTCTGTGATAAAATACGAGTCAAAGGAAATGCGTGTTTATTTTTATTTCTCATTCAGGGTTGGTACTTTGTGCTTTGCCCGTCCGGCGACTTTACGTTTAAAAAAAAAAAAAAAAAAACAACACCTGCCTGAACGCACAAACACAAACACACGCCCACGGACACACTCGCAAACACAAACACGCACCATGTGTTCGTTTCCGTGCCTCTGGGCACGAGTTTCCAATGCAGCCGGCCGAGTACAAACAGCAGCCCGGGGCCTGAGGAACACAACACAACACAACACAACACCACACAACCTGGAAACAAACTGGCACGACGTCGTGTTTGTGCTGCTAGAGCTCTGGCCTCGGGCCAACCGGCTGAGTCATCCATCTAACCCAGACTGAGGAGAGCCTGTTGTAGCTTGCTCCAACTAATCTGCTCCACCGAGAACAGCCTGTTGATTTCCTTCTGCAAAAACCTTCTGCAGGTTCGACTCAAACACCCAAACACTGGCCAGAGGTCAAGAGAGCATAAAGCACCAGACCTGGCTGTGGACTGAATAGAGGGTGACATGGGAGTGGATTTTCATTCCTGTCCCATCCCGCTCCCATTCAACATGACTCCCACTCCCATCCCGCTCCCATTCAACATGACTCCCGCTTCCATCCCGCTCCCATTCAACATGACTCCCGCTCCCATTCCGCTCCCATTCAACATGACTCCCGTTTCCATCCCGCTCCCATTCAACATGACTCCCGTTTCCATCCCGCTCCCATTCAACATGACTCTCACTCCCATCCCGCTCCCATTCAACATGACTCCCACTCCCACCCCGCTCCCATTTAACATGACTCCCGCTCCCATCCCACTCCCATTCAACATGACTCCCACTCTCATCCCGCTCCCATTCAACATGACTCCCACTCCCATCCCGCTCCCATTCAACATGACTCCCGCTCTCATCCCGCTCCCATTCAACATGACTCCCGCTCTCATCCCGCTCCCATTCAACATGACTCCCGCTTCCATCCCGCTCCCATTCAACATGACTCCCGCTTCCATCCCGCTCC
>JAVSBV010149917.1:0-15403 GCA_033117975.1 Parotocinclus spilosoma
ATACACATATATAGATAGATAGAGAGAGAGAAAGAGATACATATATATAGAGACAAAGAGGCATACGCACACACACACACAAACACACACAAACACTCTGTCTCACACTGACTGGATAACACTTTACATGATATGACTCCTGGTTATTGCTGACATTTAGGAAACGGTGTTGTATTTTACCTAAACGCTCTCCCAAACACAAATGACGCTGTTACGCACAATCACAATACTGCTAGCTTAAGGCTAACAGGACCTAGGGCTGCGTCCCAAACCGCTCACCTGGGCACTTAATAATTGGTCAGCACGATTAAATGTCCTGTTGAAGCCCTTAGTGATCTTTCGGTGCATACTATCTAGAATGTACGGTGCAATTTGAAATGCAACCTTTCGCCTGCCTGCCTGCCTGAAAATGTCTTACTAGTTATGTAGCTTAGCTGGCTAATGTTATGCTCAGCAAAAACAAACTTGAAGACATTTGGTTAAATAACATTGGCAAAGCTCAGATAACTGACACTAAACAGTAAAAAAAAACAAGCATTTTCCTATTTTTTGCGTTTTAGAAACCTAAACTGACTAAACTGACTATTTAACGGCTGTGTCCCAAACAGCATACCACTGCACTCAATAGTGTCATATTGAAATAGTAAATTTACAATTATGACCTTTGTATTTTTAGACCAATTTACAATGTAGGCTGCTATCTGACACCAGGGAGCCAAAATCTAGTTAACCTCCATTAATTAGCGTAGCTGGCTGATATGTTTAGCAAAACAAGAGAAGGACAGTTAGCTAAATAACGTTTATATAACCAATGAACTGTTAAGTAAACAGTAAATTAGTATTAAAATGATTCGCAACGTTTTTGAAGTATCTTAATCGTCCGGCTGCTTTGGTAACAAGTTTTCCAAATAGATACAATGACGTTTTGTACGCTGATAAGCACTGGTATTGTTACTGCGTTTAATGGCTGCGTCTCAAACCGCGTTTATCACACTAGATAGCCTGTCATGTTTTGTACACTTCTCTGTGTTGTTACTGTGTTGAAACACTACTTGGAACTAGTAGTAGTGTTGCGGTGGGATGTCGTTTGGGACTCAGCCGCTGTTAGCCCGACATAAGCAAGCTGTCCTGAATTGATTTTAAATGCGCGTTATTGGAAAATAGTCATATTCCGAGTTGAACGATGTTACAGTTCACAAAGCAAGCGACAAAAAACGTATTAGTTTATAGAAAAGGTTGTTGTTTATTTTATTGCTAGTAGCTTGTTGCCTACTAGCGTAACACGCTACCGATTTTCATGGCACCTGCTAGAATGAGGAAATAACACTGGTTCTATTGCGATATTGTACTTGATGTGGTAACGAGAAGTAAAGACGAAATCGGTGTTGTGAAAAAGCTTAAGCGCTCTTGGTTTAGTTTGATACTTTGATTATTTTCGAAGGGAATTAAAAGAACCTGCCATCTTCTGCAGAAACTAGAGTGCACATGCACCGCTCACAAAAATTAGGGGAGATTTTAATATACATATGAAGGGGATCCCAGAAGAACTGCTGGACAGTCTGATTCGGTTTATGCTCCATCACTGTCAGTGTGTTTTGGCACATTTGGATGATCATACACCCTACTGAACAGTCAATGTTGGGGCACTCTGGTCCAGTTTAACCTGCTTCTGTTCATCCACATGAATATATCACTTACTACTCAATCACAATAATTGTTTACATCTCGTTTGCATAATAAACAATTGTATTCACATTTCATTATGTTTTGAAATGTGTTGTGAAGTAATACCAAATGCTTCGTTTTAATTGCTTAATGTTCATTTTGAAATATCCCCTAATTTTTATGAGCAGTGTATTTCCACACTGGTGACGTTACTTCTTCAAGTAGCATGAGCACAGTATCAGACACCATACATACATGTATGTCTGTGTGTGTATCTGTGTGCGTCTGTGTATGTGTGCGTCTGTGTATGTGTGCGTCTGTGTATGTATGCAAAAACAAATGAAATGCTACTGTTTCTTATCTTTAAGACACTGATTTCTCTTTTATTTATGTATATATAATGTGTGTGTATATATATTTTATTCTGTTATTTCAAATCTCTCTCTCTTTATCTATATATTTATATATATATATATTTTCCAAGTGCTTTATAGAAATAAAACAAGTTAAAAGTACACTTCAAACACCATCAATAAGTATGACACGTTAACCTTAAGAAGCAGTTTAAAATGAATGTGTAGATTATAGAGTGTAGAGAAAAACACAACCAGGGGTCATATGCACAG
This sequence comes from Parotocinclus spilosoma, assembly GCA_033117975.1. Lineage (NCBI taxonomy): Eukaryota > Metazoa > Chordata > Actinopteri > Siluriformes > Loricariidae > Parotocinclus > Parotocinclus spilosoma. The sequence continues at coordinate 2,292 of JAVSBV010149917.1, forward strand.
CTAAACGGAACAGTTTTTAACCCGGACGTAAACATTGTGAGAGTAGAGGTCAGCCTAACATCTTCAGGGACACTATTCCAGATTTTAGCTCCATAAAACTGAAACACTCCCTCACCATGTTTAGTCCTGACTTTTGGCACCAGCAGAAGGCTTCTGTCCTGATGTTCTCAGGGTTCGAGACTGTAAACGAAGGCTGTGTATTTTACAGCTGTGCCTTCCTAAAGGGGTGTACCCTAACAAGGCTTAAAACTGAGCTTTTTTCAAAGCATGACCTTGTGAATGTGAATACACAGCGTGAACATTAAAAAAAAAAAAAATCCCAAGTATAAGCAAAATGAAACAGTTAAGATGAGTACGTTTTCAGTTTCTGACAGTATTACATCCAGTAACATTTCAAAATCATATTTGCTGATGATGCTGACAAAATTCAGTGTTTGCTAATGTATTCTCTCGTTGTTTACTTTGGATCACAGCCCTGTTATATCATGTGATCTGACAAGTGTACTATATCAGAGGATTTTGTTTCATGCACCACAATCAACTGTGGCCTCAGAAATTACCATATGAATAAGCCTTGTTTGCTCTTTTGCGGCTTTGCTTTCTTTGTTAAAATATTTTGTTGCTTACGATTGTTTTACCAGGTGAAATGCCAACGCTAGCTGACCTCTACAGTGTAGACCTGGATTCAGTGGAAAAAGCTTTTTTTTTTACACAATGGATGCTTTGAAAGCCATTGTGGGTTCTACACATTTGGCCTAGTGTGTAGTAAACAGTTTCCAGTCAGGTTTCCAGGTTGTTGCTTAACTGGCACATATACCTGGACCAATACAAATTAGCACTAATCTACTTTTGGATATTCATCCACAGAATCTAATGCATGTCTTTGAGAAATGATCAGGGTCACTCCATCACGTCTTTATTTATATTTGCATGTACATTTGTATTATATTAAGTCCTGCCCATTGTGCAGTTAACAATCCAGGAGACCAATCAGATCATCTAAATACATTTCAATAAAGGAATCTGCTTTGTTAGTTTTAATGGCCAGAAAGGGTTTTTGTTAAATTAAAAGTCATGTAAATATGCTTCCAGTATCTAAAAATCCAAACAGAATAAAAAAAGAAGCATTTTATTTTATTTTCCTACACAAGATCAGCAGAAAAGTAAAAAGGTTTATTACGCAAATGAGATGCAAACTCTATCATGATTGAGTGGCAAGTGATATATTAATTTGGGAGAACAGAAGCAGGTCAGACTGGACCAGAGTGCCCCCACATTGACTGTTCAGTAGTGTGTATGGTCACCCAAGACTGTCAAAACACACAGAACGCAGGGGCATGGACAGGATCAGATTGCTCAGCAGTTTTTGTGGGATCCACTTCGTATTAATATTGAAATATCCCCTAATTTTTGGGAGGAGAAAAGACTGTATATTCGTAGCAAATGACTTTAGTCAGTAATGTAATACTTTTATTTAATTTCTGACTTTTTAAAATGTATCTGCTTTTTAAACCCCTTAGCTTTCACTATGTTGATTGAGAAATTTGATTTTTGATCTGCTAAATCGTATTCTAAACCAAGTAAGTGCATGCCAACTATTTCCTCCATCCTCTTAACCTAAATGTTGTAAGCCATGATTAATGATCAGTTAATCATTGTTTGTATTTATTGAAGCACCTAGTGCTAAGAGACCTAAATTTTTGAAGAGCATCATTGTTTCTATTTAACCACTTCCATTTTTCGGGAACAAAAACAACGTGGCCATAGTGTGGCTTGACTAGATATGTGAGTATGGCTTCAGACACACCATAGTTTTTAATTAAAAGTTAATACACTTTATCCAGCGATTCTACAATGAAAACATACAGAAGAGTTTGGAAAAGTATTTTAAAGGTGGACAGTTTAATTCTTGTGTGTGTATCAAGAGGCGGGATAAGTAAAAACGCCGGAATCAACGCTGTCGTCTAATCTAAGTTCATAATAACAGTATAATGTTTTGAAAATCTAAAATAAATCTTGTTTGTTTTAAAGGTTTATTTAGTGGGGTGGACAGTTGACCACACCACATGACCGGCTCTTTTTAAAATGTAAATAAAGCATTGTTTTTCAAAGCCAGGTTGTGCATGCTGTGCCCTCAAAACCATTTACCAAAAAAAAAAAAAAAACCTGGAGATGACCAGACAAACGTCGTCATTGTATGTATAAAGTCGGTGAGCGCTCCCTCTTACCAAAAGTCAATGCGGCCATGTAAACTGCCTTGTCAGAAGTAAAATATTGTGGTATCTGTTATAACAGTTCATTCATTATCTTCCACTTAATCCACATGGGGTCATGGGCCAGGCGGTGCCCACTCTGCAACTCTGGGTGCATGGGCAGAAACAACCCTAGTTGGGACGCCAATCCATTGCGCGCACAAACACACACTAAGGGCCATTTGAGAGACACCAATTAACCTAATACGGATGTTTTTGAAAACCCCACGGATGTTTTGGAAACCCCACAGAGACACAGGGAGGACATGCAGACTCCACACAGAAAGGACCCAGGCCGCTCCACCCTGGGATTGAACCCGGGATCTTCTTGCTGTAAGGCAGTGGTTTTACCCACCGAGCCACCGTGCTGTCTATAACAGTTCAAAAGTTACTAAATTTGTTGCATTTTTTTACCTTAATTTATTTGGGTTGGCACTTTGACTGGCGAGTCTTTAATATCTATTGCTGCTTATGCTTGACTGTTACGTCATCAATATGAAAACAAGGTATTGTGCAAAATAGTCCACCAGCCTAAAATATACAGCCACCAGCATCCTGTAGGCACTGATGAAGGATTATAATGACGAACACAAACTGTGTAGCATCATCTGTCTCTGATTTTACATTTACATGCTGTCCAATAAGGTGACTGTCTTTAATAAAGTGAAGAGCAGGGAAAAGTGGTTTCCAACTCCACCAGCACAGCACACAAACACAACACCACCACATCGGTGTCACTGCAGTGCTGACAATGACCCACACCCTAAATAGGACCTGCTCCATGCAGGGGAAAACCAAAATATTTCGAGAAACAGATGAACTACAGCCTGTAATTGTAGAACTAGAAAGCCCAATAACCTCTAAAACGTGAAAATATGAATGAGAGGTATTGAGAAGTACCAGACATGACCATATTGTGTCCATGGCTTTCTCTCTTCCCAGAAAAATTCCTGTCTGCCAAAGTGTGTGGTGGAAGAGCCTGGCCTTCTGCATCATGTCAGCACCTAGCGATATTATCCGTGATAAAAATACCCTTTAATCTGATAATACCCATGCATGTGTAGTCATCTGTAAGGCTTTTAGAATAGCATTTGTCTCTTTGCATTAGCATTAGCAGTATTTCCATTGTACATGTAAGTACTATGAAATAAAAAGGGAGGTTTCACTCTAAAGACTTGTTTGCATTCTAGGCAACTTTCTTGTTCTTATTACAGCAGTGGCCTCCTGCCTCCCGTTGTTTCAGTGTTTTGTCTTCTGTTCCTTGCTGTCAGGGTATGTTTTGGAGTTGCAGGCAAAGTATTTTGGAAGAGATGAAGAAGAGGTTCTCACAGGTAGCCTCGGTTTGGGGTGACTTTCTGTCTTAACAGCATGGTAACTGGAAGCACTGATGCATATAGATAAAAAAAGCCTAAACAGATTAAGTTAAGGACATGAATTATATTAACAGTAGAGCTTGGTGCATGTGAGTGTATTGCAGTGATTGGTTCCATTTGGTTCAAATCCATTCCCTTGATCCTGTAGTGCCCTTAAAGAGCTTGTTCCTGCACAGAAAGGCATGATTATTATTATAAAGAGGAATTTTAAAAACTAAATATTTGAAATCGTTTTTTTTCCCCTTTTGTGTCCTCATGGGGCCTGCCAGCTTGTAGTAACATGAGCCAGTTGGTTTGAGGTAGGAGTATGGGGTATTGGAGAAAGAAAAAAGGAAAGCGACTCTGTCCTCATAAACACGATTTCCACTGTGCCATCAACAGCAGACATTATGCTCTCTATTGTGCCTTCAGTGTCTAGGTCTCTTATGATTTAAGCCGTGTGTTTTACGTTGTGTAACTGGTAGTTTGGGGCGGTTGTTCCATGAGTACACATTCTGCGGTTTGCTGAAAGACACATACTGTTGTTCTAGACCTTTTGTCTTCTATTCTGTAGCTCAATGTAATACAGACTGTATTTAAACCATTTTGGTGTTATTTAAAAAATACTGGGCAATTTGTGTATTTACCAGTGCTTATTGCAAGTATTAACACACTTAAATTTTCCCCTAAAAGGTTTGTGATAATGTTATCTGATAATAAATGTTTTAAATAAAGCTTTTCTAAGTCAGAGAGCAAACAGGGACTTAAATGTTCATTTAAGTTTAGCGATTTTGTCTCTCATTGTTTTTAGTTTTGGCAGGTGCAGAAAAACATTATCAAAATTATATATCACCTGTCTGTCACCATGATCTCTAAATATTGACCATTAAAAACCCCATATCACTCCACCACCAATCATATCACTCAAACCTAATGGCACATCCCTATTGCTTTGCTTTGGCTCCACCTCACTGAAATGTTTTGACTCAATCCCAAAATGTTAATCCATGCTTAAAACAATGATTAACAATACCAGCTTATATAGGAACATACTTACTATTGTGTGCCCCCAACATAAGGTCAGAGTGTCTAAATATGGGTTTTGTCTTGTGCAGATAGAGAGTGCTGCCGAGGAACCCAGAGTGCTGTGTATCATCCAGGACACTACCAACGCCAAGACCGTCAACGAACGACTGACCGTTAACCTCCCGGCATCCACACCCCTCTCCAAGCTTTTTGAGGATGTCGCTCACAAGGCTGGCTACGTGAATGGCACATTTGAGTTGGCATGGGGCAACGTGGCAGATTCGGTAAGCACGGAGTCTTCATTTGGAGTTTCGGCGCTCGCTGGTTCAGCTCCAGGGCGTTTTCCCAGTACAACGGAACACAGTAATTCATTATCCCCTCGTTTGCTCCAGGCGATGTTATTAAGACACACCAATATGTACAATGGAAGTTGTGTAAAGCCTAGCGGTTAAGGTCCTGGACTATGGACCTGATGATTTAGGGTTCAAATCCCACCTCTGCCATGCTGCTACAGTTGGGCCCTTAAGCAAGCCCCTTAACCCACCGTTGCTTGAATTGTAAGACTGTATCACTTGTAAGTCCAACGTGGACTAGTGGCTCGTTGGTCTAGGGGTATGATTCTCGCTTTGGGTGCGAGAGGTCCTGGGTTCAAGTCCCGGACGAGCCCACAAAGGGGTTAATCGGGACTGCGGTGGCCTAGCGGTTAAGGTACTGGACTCTGGACTTGAATGAACTTGATGGTCCTGGGTTCAAATCCCGCCTCTGCCAAGCTACCACAGTTGGGTCCTTAAGCAAGACCCTTAACCCACCATTGCTTGAATTGAGTTGTAAGTCACTCTGAATAAGGGCGTCTGCTAAATGCTGCTAATGTATGTCACTCTGGATAAGGGTGTGTGTTAAATGCTGTAAATGTAAACATGCATATATTAAGCTTTGTATTTGCATCATTCACAACTCCTGCAGGGTTTTAAATGTTTCATGAAATTTGCTGATTTTTAACTAGTTGTTTTCCAAAGCCAAAGCAAAAAGAAGCTCCGGAGGTCCTTTTTAAGTTTTAGTTAATTAATGTAGTGTTGATTGACAACTGCGAAGAATGTGTCAAATCGCATTTGAAATAACAGACACTTCATTCATCAAATACACATTCTTGAACTTAAAATTCCAGCCTCAGGGTTTCCTTAGGCTACACATCTAAAAACGTCAATAAATAAATGTGCAAACTAAATTATTTTGGCGCTTAATTTGAGCTTGAGCCTGCTGGAACAAGAGCTTGTGTTACACCAATACTTGGTAGCGTCGTGGACTTTTCACAGACTTTTGTTGACAAACTATTGCTAAGGTTTCTTTGTCGGTAGTGGTTCTTCAGATGATCACTGCTTGGCTGGTCATACACAGTCCCATGTTCTCCGAATTTGGCTATAAGAGTTGCAACAGTGCTGGGTGAAATCTTTCTTTCTAGGTGTCGGTGGTTGATTTAGCAGCTGCATTCCTGGACAGAATCATCAATTTCATCTTCAGTTACCTGTGATGAACAACTAAACTTTTGTGTTGGTCATTTTGAAACCACAAGGGATATTGTATCTGATTGTGGCAACTGATTTATCTTCTGACAATTCTGGTCTTCTTTCACCACCTTAACCAGAAGCAAGCAGAGTACGAGGACAGTCAAAAATGCCACTAGGGGATGTTTTTTAAATAGGTTTATAGGACCACCGGTTAATGAGACCAGTCACTTACTCAGACCAAATCCTAAAGTACTGAAACAAATCCTATTATATACGTGTAATGTTATTCGCTTATTTGGACCAAAATTACACTTAATCGACCAAAGAACATGCACAGTATGTCATATCCATGAAGAAACTCCCGAGTTTCTCCCCAGCCCTCTACTGCCACCTACACCTTTAACATTTCCATTTACTACAAAAGAAAAAAACATAAGTCGCCACTTAGCCACTGCAAAAGCAGATCAGCGATTTATGGAAGGATTTTTGGGATCCCTGGGATCATTTATTTATAGATTAACTGGAATCAACTGTATTTTGTTGCAATTGTTTGTTTTTGAAATATATTGCAGAATATTTCACTATCGCAAAAGTATCTTAAAATATCGTGATATTATTTGTAGGGCCATATCGCCCACTCCTATTGGCCATGTTCTGGACATTACTAGCTGGGGTATTCAAATGTCATTCTCTCTTTGCGCCATGAGCACTTTTGTTTTTATACATTCCGGGATCTTTTCCGTTAACGCCCACGTACCAGACGGCACGCTGTGTTCCCTTACTTAATGATTTACAAATTAATCACTGCAGTGCAGAGTCCTGTTGAATTGAACACATCTTTTCTGACGTATTTACAAATGGAGGCTTCAAACAAGCCACTTCATTGGACTGGACAGTAGATGAAACCATTGAACTATAGATCAGTCACACCTTGCTAAAACAGTGCTGCTTACCTCAAGAGGAGTGGGCAAGGCTTTAAATGTGAGACCCACATGCATGATTAGAATTATGGTGGTGGGAGCAGGTAGTCCATGCGATGGGAAATCAATTGTAAGTTAATTTGATCATAAAACTAGGAGATATCATTCTTTTTCTCACTTTGTTTCCCAGAGTAAGCCTATGTCACTTGCTGAGAGAGTTCCAAATCTAGCCCAGGAGAGCGCCCTAGTGCTTAGGTTCCCTTAAACATTTATAGAATGCTTACGTTGTACTGCGGTTGGGCAAAATCATGAGCATAAAGTATTTTATAGTAATTTGTTCAATATGTCATGTAATTGAATAGTGTTTTGCAAAGAAAACATCCCACATAGGCAGCAAGGGCACTGTGTAGGTAATGAGTCCCGATGAACCCTCTGGTTTCGTGGAAGTGCTCCTAAATAAATGTTCCATTCGCATTTGTTTAAGAATAAAGCACAAATGTGAACAAAATGCCCATACCTGCTTTCACACAGCTGACGTTTGCTGCGTTTACAAAGAGCGCCTCGTTCCACACTGACTGTGTTTGGGTCATGGCACCAGTAACGTCATTATTCTGCATAAATTATTCAGCTTATTAGTTTTGACTTGAGGTCTTTGGCTTTGGGCTGTGAGGACACTGTGTGTATTCTTGAGCTGGGCTATGGTGCTAATCCTGCAGCTGACCCAGTGCACGTACCAGCTCTCAGCAGGTCACTGGATTAAGCCGGGGGTCTGTGCCGTCTCCCCCTCAAATAGCTATTCTGATACAGTGCGTGATTGTGTGAACACTTCTGATTCTGAAGGCTACTCCTAGTTTTATGAAAGCACTTCATTACATTTCCTGCCTTGCTTTTGCTCTTGCTTTTTTATGTGCCATAACGCGTCAGGCCAGACTTTTTATTGCTTGTTTTGCGGATCCACCAACAATCATATTTGAAGAATCCAAAAAAAACCAAAAACAAACAAAAAAAATTAATATATATATTTATTTATTTATTTTTTTGTATTTCTTAGATCCACGACAGCACCAATGGTTAAAATAAAAAATTTTTTTTTTTAGCTTTTTCCCCCCTCCGGTGGAGAGCCAACGGTTTTCTTCTATTCATGTATTTTTTTCCAGGTTCATTTTAATTTAATTGGAGGTTAAATAAGTAGGAACATCTGAGGAACAAGCAATTAAAAAACTCTGGCCTTAACTTTTTAGTGTAGGACCAAGGTTGGGTACATGGGGCTGGCTCAAATCGATGTCTAATCCCTCCACAAAGAGGTCTGTGGACATGTGGTGCCCTATTAAAGTATTAACTGTTGATTTAATAAAAATGAATCCGCTTTCTGTTATGTAATCTGAACTGCAGACGTTAAACACAGAAGATCTAAAATGAAAGAAATGATTAAGCTTGATCACTGGACTGGACTAGCCAGCCTGTTCCAGTTGAGAGGTAAGACTGCGAGAGGATGTCCTTCTGCTAACCTAAACCACAACAATGTAAAAGTGCATCATCCAGTAGTCTCTCATCCAAAAATATTAGAAACCTTTACTTATAAAACCAGAATTAGAAGAATTTAATATCATTTAGCTGCTGCTCCTTACCCAGAATGACTTACAACTGATACAGTCTACAATCCAAGAAATTGTGGGTTGAGGACCCTAGAGTGGCAGCTGGGTCCTTTGAAAATACCTTAACCACTAGGCTACCACAATCCCTACCAAGTCTATAGTTTAACTGAACACCTCAAAGGTGGACTGAAGGGGCATGTGTGTCTAAGCAAATCGACTGCCAATTAAAACCAGGCCAGTTTATTAGGTACACCACCTTTAGTTCTGCTTACCATACAGATGCACTGTGTAGTTCTTCAGTTACAGACCGCGGTCTATCTGTTTCTCTATGTACTTTCATTCACCTTTACTCTATTCTCTAATGACCAGGACACCATCAGGTACTGATTACACTTGACACTGGTCACATGTGGCATGTCAGCATGTGTTGGTATGAGTGGATTAGACACAACAGTACTGTTTGACTGGAGTCCAGCCACTAGTATTCTTTAGTCTGCATTTTGTGACGAACTGGGCAACAACATTTGAGCTATTGTCTCTCACTTTAGATCTGAAAGGGGCTCCAGCAGCACTGCTGTGTATGATCTACTAATACCAGGACTACACACTGAAATGCCACTAGCCCATTGGTGTAACTGCAGTACTGAGAATGATCCATCCAAATACAGTAGTACCTGATCTGTGTTGGTCCTGCGAGGGTCTTGACCGTTAAAAAACATAGTTAAGGGAATGAGTGTTGAAAGAAGGTGTACCAATAAAGTGGTGTAGTTTAATTAACTAAGCTTGTGATTTATTTAAAAGAACATAATAAAGATGCACTGCTATAAACCACACTGGGGGCAAAGTACAACATCCTTCTGCTTGAGCTCTTACTCCCTGTCTCTTTTTCCACAGGCGTCTCTGGACCAGGCCAGTGAGATGTCTCTGGTGGAGTCTGGGTTTGAACCAGGAAAGAGGAACTTCCTGCAACTCACCGACAAGGACGGAGAACAGCCCCAGATAGCTTCTGTGAGTGTCCCGATGAGCCGCGCTACAGATTCAGTTATCAGAGTGTAATTAGCCTGCTTCTCTGGTGCATGGGTCATCAAGAGGTTATCTGCTCAAGCAGCTGCTTCCTAATGGGCTAAAGCTGAGGCCTGTGTAATAAACTAGCCCTGTAGCTGAGAGCACTACAAAGAGGTTGGACGGGTTGAGGGAAAGATAAAGCAGCACATCTTGGTTACGGGACCAACAAAGGTTCAGCTCTCTGTGGATTTTGTGATTTGTTCAGTTTGCCTGTTATAGGATCGGGTGGGGCTTCGCCTTTATGCTTCCAGCCTACTAGTGTTAAACATAACGGTATTAAAAAAATTAAAAACCATTAGCTTTAGGTTTATTTATTTAGTTAAGGGACCTTTTATTGTGTTTCACTAAATAAAATGAACGTTTAGATTATTTGCATATGAATAATAATACAATTGGATTTACAGAATTGTGCAAAAGACTTGGGCCACCCCTAGGTTTGTTGTTTAAGCAATAGTATCATAACCATATATAACACATATTGTTGACCCCAAAATTTAAAACTTGCATTTGTCACTTCATAATACCTTTTTCCACTGATCTTCATGCCAATATTTGTGAGCCATAGGACATCTTGGCCTTTCCCTTCAGAAAAAAAGTGGGTTCTTGCCTGCTATCCCTTTAAAACTGCCATACCTGATCAAGCTTCTCCAGACTTTAATAGGGTCAGCTTGGCATCCCAGTGAAGCTGAGAGGTGCTCAAGTGTAAGGGGAAGTCACACTAAATACCACTGTGGCCTGTAGAAGCTTTTTTTATTCTGCATTTTTTATTCCATCCCACTAAAGCTTATTTATTATGCATACAGATTTCCTGATTGTATTCCTATAGACTCTGAGAAATAATTACAAAAATATCAAATAATTATTTAATATCTATAACAATAGTACAGTCGAATCCGGTTAATAGGACCACCGATTACTGGGACCAGCCGCTTATTTGGACCAAATCCTAAAGTACCGAAACAAATCCTATTATATACGTGTAATGGTATTCGCTTATTTGGACCAAAATTCCACTTAATCGGACCAAAGAACAGGAGAAAATAAGAATAAGAAAAATAAGCCACAAGTCGCCACCTAGTAATCAGAGATTTATGGGAGGATTTTTGGGATCTCAGGAAGAATTTATGCTTTTATCAAAGGTCAGAAAATCCGGAAAATTGTGCTGACGAGACAAAACCAGCGGCAGGTGAACACGCCCAGCACTTTCTTTCCCACATTAAGCACCCAGCAGCCAGCAGCGTCGTTTTTGGATGCATCTGCATCAAAGTCAAGTGTAAACGCGAGTGTCCGGCAACATGTGCAAGGAATTCTATCAGAACGCTTTAGTCAGTGAACTGGGCGTGTCTTGTCTTCCCTGCCAAAATGCCACGGCGAGACTTGACGTTTGCTGAAAAAAATGGTTTCCTGGATAAGATCAAGCAACAACCATCAAACTCTAGTTAGCATCGATTGGTGGAAATTACTTTTGAACTTGAACTTCACTGCCATGTCAGGTCAGGTCTCAACCCAACAGAACAGCTTTAGGATGCATTAGAGCGGAACCTAAGATCCAGGCCTTCTCGTTTAACATCAGTATGTGACCTCATAAATGCCCATCTGGAAGAATAGTCAAAAATCCCCATTAACAAACTCCTAAACCTTGTGTTTAGCCTTTCCAGAAGAGTTGAAGCTGTTCTAGCTGCAAAGCGTGGACCAACGTCATGTCAAAACGCTATGGATTAGGAATGGGACGTCACTTAAGCTCTTATGTGAGTCAAAGCAGGTGGGCAAATACTTTTGGCAATATAGTGTACATGAAGCAGTGAATACGTGAACTTGCAAAATTAGCTTGTAAATTGTTAAAACAACAATAAATTAATGACCAATGGTTTATCATATACATCATACTCACTGACCTGCTGACTGGCTGGCATTCCAGGAGGAGCAAGTTCCATCACCATGGGAGATAGTTCAGCTTGAACTGCTTGCATGTCCTCGTATTCCTGTTCTCGATGCATCGCAACAATGATTGTTCGTCGAAAGTTAGCACTTAAAGCTAGCTGAGCTCGACCCTCAGCTGAGCTATACAGCCAATCAGATTCTCGGCCCTGAGGAACTACAGATAACGAGCACACAGTCATAAGCTGTAGACTTAAACACAAAACGTAGCATTAGCCAAAAAACGTCAAAACGGCATTTACCAATAAAGACAGCAAAGTGGTTGGCACGGGGAACCTTGGCAGATGGTGGACTGTCCTGGACAGTCAGGGTGTATCGAGGCTGGCCTGTAGCTGCGTGACACAATATGAGAGAGGGTGTGCTAGCGTTGTCTGTGCTACCCCTCAGCTTCTGCAGTATGAGGGCATAAGACTGTCGTTCTTTGACCGCAGCTAACAGTTCAGGCACTGAGGCCAGTCTGCACGGTGCACCGTCCTCACCTAGGCACATCTCCAGCACCGCGAAGGGAGGGGGCTGCCGGAACTTGGTGCAGATGAGAACGAACACTGGGAGTGCAAATGAGGAGGAAGCGGAGTCTTCGCTCTGATGGTTCAGGCAGTGGATCCTTATCGCCCAGCCAGCTTTAGCAAAGTGCTCCACTGTAAGCTTGATCACATGCTCCTGGGCCAAAGTCACACAGACATAGCGGCCTCCAACAGCCAAGACTCTGCTCATCTCAGCCAGCAGGCTTCTTGCAACGGTGCCCTCTCCCTCCGAGGCCATCGCATCCAAAGTTCCCTTATCCAGAACAGCCTTGAAGCTGTCGTTGTCATAGCCTGTCTGAGTGGCATCCACCTGATGGAAGCTGAGGTCAGGACGACACTGCGCATTCCTCTGAGACATGTGAGTCACGACCGTCTCGCTGATGTCAATGTTGGTTAAGTGATGGTAGCCAACGTCATAAAGCTGCTCACTCAGCTCAGAGTTACCACAGCCCACCACTAAAACCTGATAAGAAGAAAGGAGTATGTTACATGTTTATATATGAAAAAAGCTTTGCACATGCATAATGGCAAACTTAGTATTCCTTCTGTTTTATAAAAACTGGTAACATTTCCGGTTGGCACACTAGGATATTCTTCTGGTACCAGTGACAGCTCCAGTCAAGCTGTGCTTCCAACTTCACTTCCAGTCCTTACAGCATTACTCAGACTACACCTGTGTGCAACAACTCTTACTCTGTTCCTCCTGTTGTCTGATAATGCCATAACAAAACTTTCCCACCTGAGGTTAAAGATTATTTTTTCCCCTCCCTCTTTATTTTTTCCCCTCCGCAATTACACTACCTTACATTCAAGATTCAAAGCTTTATTGTCATATGGACAGTATGAAACAAGTTTCCCTGCCCAATGAAATTAGTAAAATATAAAATAATATGTGCATTGTGCATATATATATATATATATATATATATATATAT